>JBBPMU010000164.1:0-45053 GCA_038090475.1 Wakefieldia striispora | reverse complement strand
TACCCCGGCCATGACCAGCACCGCATTACAAAGTTCATATCTCAAGTCAAACTTTGGTTGTTACGTAGTTGTCAAAATGCCCCACGAACGTCGGATCACCCGAGACTCGCGATGCCCTCCCGACGCCCGCTTCCAGAACAGCTAGTGACTGTACTTATATCCTCATTCTCGTTCCTAGCGCTTCTATTCAATATATCCGAACGTTTAATCAAATTTCTCCCGCTAGCGCACCAGGGGGACGTCGAAACATCCGGTTCAATCATGGTGCGCAGACGATTTGAGGCTACGCGCAACTGATTCTGCTTATGACAGTCGAGAAATTAAATCAGGACAGACAGGATCATAGGGTGCCAATGAAGTTTTTCGACGAGAGCTTTTTAGAATGCATACCGAACAGGAGATGGTCTGGGACGTGGAGATGAGCGGTGAGGCCTACTTGAGTTAGTGCGAAGATTGCATTGCCACTTATATTTCGGGTGTGTGGCCTTTTTCGGACGCGTCTGTGTCTACCAAGTGCAAGGATGGGGATTTCATTAGGCATAAATGATTTGGCCGCTGGGAACATGGTATGTTCATGCAATGTGAGCGAGTGAACATTATAGGTATTTATAGGTATGCCAGTGATGCAAGTCCGTCCGTTGGCAATTCCTTCCGTACGTGCCAGGTAACCTAGTAGTAACCTACCCCTCAATTCTGAGTACCTAGTCACTTCGGGAGTCACAATTTTAGCCGAAGCACCTCCATGTAATATAGCTGCCATAGAAACTGCTTTCAGTCAAAAGAAACAGCTCGGCAATGTATCGGACCGATTGGTTTAAGGGTAGTATCTTTTAGACGAAATGTTCACCGCGGCCTTCAAATTTGCGCCATCCTCACCAGGAATTCTTACGCAAACTGGGCCCCCGGCCCCGCTGCAGTCATAACTATGACATGTGCCGCCCTGCACCCATCATGGTTACACCTGAAACAATAGCCTGAGCACACATCATCCATAAATCCTGATTGGGGGGACAGGCCTATCTAAAAACGCTCTAAAAGGGGTGACAGCAAATTGGAGCCAAGGTGAACGCTTGACCTCTCTTCCTACGCATCCGACGGCCTGTCGTGCATTTTTACTACGGTCACGGTGCACCCTTGTTCTGTTGCTCGCAGTCTGCCTCGGTCGCGCTCATTCGACGGTCATGTCGACGGAATTCTACTTCTCGATCAGCGAGCTGTCCACGCTAAGGTGGGTACTCGGGACCATTGGCCGACACACCCTCGTCGACCTGGCCATGCCTCTAGATATATCGCCCTCTCCACCGCATCGTTGCTCGTGTATGACCATCTGATAACGCTTCCTCCCGAGGTATGTTCCGCAGCTTCAGAATATAGCTGCCACGCTGATGCTTATTGTCACTAGGTGGAGTATATCTGGAAGGCACCCTGGACGGCCGTCAAGACCGGTTTTCTGCTAAATCGCTACGGGAACTTGGTTGGGCAAACAGTGATCACGTACGAGCAACTCGGCCTGCTCAGCAATAGCTCACAAAAGGTACGTATCTTGTTCCGTGTACGATCTCATCACTGACCGTTTCATTTTTATTTGTGTGCCGGCGCGCCGCCACTTAGTTTTGCGTCGCATATTTTCTTTATTGCACGTTCTTCATGTTGTTCTCTGGCGAGTCCATACGATGTGAGTCCCCTTTCGCTAGCTACTCACCATAGGTCAATGTAAAGGTGAGGTCAAGTACAGTGATCGTAATAATGCGCGCTTGGGTCATTTGGGGATGCAACTACCGTGCTGGAGTGGGGTTATTCGCACTCTACCTGTCTTATCTTGTCACGGTGGTCGGCATTGCGTGTTATTTGTGGGAACGTGGCTATGGTATGTGGTTACGAAAAGCCAGGATCAGACCGCGAGAGAGGAACTGATAAGGTTATACATAGGTTCGGCGCTCCCGCCAGTTGACGGCGTCTGTCTGACAGTGATTCCCCGTATGTAGTTTCATTCATGCTTGTCACTGCCCCTGATAACCCTGATTTGGGGCCTTGAAGCATACAGCGTTGGTAATTTCTTTGTCAGGTGTGCATCGAGACGCCTGACGTCGTTTTCACCCTCCTAGTGGTTACTGTGGTTTGCAGTGTGGGCCGTTCAGCATACTAAATAGTCTAGATTTGAGCTAACACGCGACGTAGAATGATGATCGACAGCATCGTGTTGGTAGTGGTATGCAATGGCCTCCGCAGAGCCTTCAAGGGGTCCAGAGGGGCCCATACCTCACCATTTGTTCGCCTTCTCATCCGTGATGGTGAGAAGATCCAACTCTTAGTTTCGTTGCAAAGCACGACACTGACTGGGAGGTGTTTTCGCTTTGATTTCCATCCAGCCATTCTATTTTATGCCGTCAGTCTCGCCCAGTCTATGATAATCGGAAGCCGATCGATATAACCCCCTACAGACGAGCGTCTTCAACAGCGTCTTCTCGATGATATGCTGGTACGTTCCTGTTCACCTTGACGTTTATGCCGTTCACTCTGATGTTCGACAGGACCACGTTCCGTCAAGTAAGCCTTCCTGCCCATTCGGATTTCGATCCGTAGTTGACGTGGTGACACAAACCAGGATTCCAGGAATTTTCTTCAGCTCGTGTACGTAGACACCGTTTGTTTGCCCACCATCTCACGAACCGAGCCGCCCCAAACCAGACTATCAGTCCCACTCCTCTCGATCGCCGGTCAACGCCTCGTGCTCAACCTGCGCAGCCTCCAAACGAACCCATGGACGTCAAGGGACGTGAGTCGGGTGGTGGACCAAGAGCTCGCAGCGATGGGTGGTGCGCAGTGCTGGGATCCTGTTGACGGGTTGATTGTCGAGACCGGGACGGGGGACTTTACGCTGGAGATGACGGATCGGTGAAGAGAGAGGACGAGTGTGATGTACGACAGACACCGGCGCCTTGCTAGTGTCCAACCGCGACGATGAACGCTCGTGATATGACGATCCTGATGTCGGACGGACTCGGCGCGTATCATAGATGACGTCTCGAATCGCGACGTGTAGATACTGTAATACTACGGATGATGATGCTTGTGCCAGGAGAGCCCGAGGGTGGACGTCACGGACGATGTCCTTCCAACCGTTCTTCAGGACGTTCACATTACCGTGACCAAGGCAGACGCACCATCACGTCCGCGCCGCCCGGACCGCGACCAAACCATTTCACACATGTTCTTACACTGCCCAAAGCATGTGCGTGAAGGCCAGCGCAGTCAGTCACACCACTTCCTCGGAGACACCTCCAGCAATTCCTTACGGCACTAATTTGAGGGCAACCATATGCTGTCACGCGATACATTTACTTACCGAAACGGCCGCGACTACAACACACGCAGGTCAAAAAAAAAGGAAACGAAGAGTCGAGGCGAGACCAACAGTGAATGCATGGTAGTGCCAATATAGTCTAGGCTATGCATCTCAGTTAAATCGCGATCGTCTGGCACATGACCCGGGAAGAGTCCAAGCTCCGGCCGCCGCACAACCGCTAGAAGCTCCCCGCTCGGGCGTACATCCGCGGGGCGTGGGGCCCCTTTATACAGATCGATGTAGCAGATCATCGATAACAAGGGTCCTCGTTTGCTCACATCTCTGGGCTACGAATATATTCAGGGACGATTGTCTCCTTTGAGATGTCAACCATTTATCGACGTCATTACTCAAGCTGGTGCCGACGTGTTGAACACAAGGACGGTTGTGGCGGATCGTCGCAGTGGCTCCCCATGGTCCCACGTATGGTTGGATGATGCCAGTGCCTGGGAAGTGCGGACGTTCACTCCATTTTTGGCCCCTTTCCTTGATTGATTGGAATACTTGTTGCTCCGCTTAACCGGATCAACGAGTGAATGACGGATGAGATAATTCATATAAATCGCTGAACCCTAGAAACGTGGTGTCAACGACTGACCGAGACCCACCAGAAAGTAAAGGGCTCACTGGAGAGCGCTGGCGGGAGGTAGGGTGGCGGGTTCTGATATACAATGAGTGTTACTTGACACTCGTGGTCATTACTGGCGACATGGCTAGTGGTTCAGCTTGGCTGTCATGCTGAGTGACACACCATGTCTTTGTACCTTGCGCAGTCCGTCGAAGCCAGCATTTGATTACCTAATTGGCACGTGGGGGAACAGCGGTCCGGAAGTGATCTCAAGAAGATAGCTGAGCTCACCTTGGCCCTTCTACATAGAAGGCTCCCATATCCAACCTGTTTCCTCGATGACTGCTAGATGACCTCTGCTGGAATGGAAATGCTCAGTTCATTATCCAGGGTGGAGGGTTACCCAGAATGCGATGACATGATTTCTGGTACCCGACGCAGTCACCATACTGGACATTCGTAATAGAGCCTTTGGGCTCTCCTGAAGCTTGAGGCCTCAGGGCCGGATCCCTCAGCTTGGCGAGCACGCCACATGTGTGTGGAGTCAGTGTCGGGCACGACGGACATCAAGCACAATGAAAGCACCCGGGGGATGAGTCCCAGCACTGTGCGGCGAGGTGAGCCACACGCGTATAGCCATCGATTGTGAGCTCCATGATCAACGGGGTCGAGTCGCCGATGGGTTCAATCAGGCTAGTATTGGTCATTAGGGATATGACCGTCACTTGCAATGAATATGGAACACCGCCCCTTTCAGCTTGGGTATGACGTAGTGGACGCTTCTTTAGCGCCGATATGCGATGACTGGAACATCTGAGACGGTGGGAGCGCCCGAGGAAGGATCTCGTCACCGCGTGGTGAGCGCGACCGCCTGAGGATAGCCATTGATTGTCTGTTGCGTCGTGGGGACCAGCGGATATGCGATAGTCGAGATCGATGAAGAGACACAGCTATCGTGCATCCTCAGGGTGAGGATGTAAGCTGTGATCGGCGACCGAGATGCAAACGATTATCCGTCGGCGCGATAACCATGAGGGACGTAAGAACCGAGACCGTGAACAGGCGGGACACTCGCATCGAAGGGGAGGTCGTATCGGATCAGATTGCCCCTGGGCCCTGGCAAGAATGAGGATTGATGGCAACGTCAAATGGAAGGTAGAAACGCGTTGGAAACGGAAAAGATGAGCGGAGGGGATGTAACCCATGCTTTTTGAATCGGATGTACAGTGGATGGCGCTGGCCGCTGGGTGTAATCGAGATGAGCAATAGAAATGGACGCGCTTGCGGTCTGCGCCCGTTGGCGTTGGTTTGCAGGCAAGATCGGCAGAATCGGATATGGGAATCGGGTTGCCACACGTCGAGGTCGCCCTCGGGGAGGTGCAGATTCGGTCGTGTGAGGAGTATTCCTGATATAGTGGCGAGATAGTTAGCTCGATCGAAGATGTAATCATTCAATGGTCGACGTCAATGTGTTTTGCGGGTGGTTGGAGGCGTGGTCGTGACCGCGGAGCTTACTTTGCTTAAACTCGTGGGGACGGCGCTGCGGCGTTTCAGGGCCCTGTATTGTGATGTCAGGGTGAGATTGATGAAAGCGTCATCGAGGTGGTCGGATCGGTTGGGGGAAAGTTGGAAGCGAGTGAGATAGAAAACGGCGGACGTGTTAGGAAGTGGGTGAGGAAGGGCCCAAGGATGGAAGCGAGGTGCCAGGGAGCAGGGTGGATGTGATCCGGAGTAGCAAGCACGTTTTGATGGCGTGGGGTAGTACGACACGCGGTGGGAAGATAAATGTACTAAATACTTGACCATGTTCTCTCTGCGAGGACGGCGAAACTAAAAGCTGTGTGGTGTGATTACGTCAGAAGCCAAGCTGTAAGACGAGCACGGTTGCCGAATGGATGCCGAGAACCCATAAAAGGCAAAAGTGAGGTGCATGCTCTCCCCTGCAACTCGTCGAGGCGGTGCATTCAAAACGACGTGGTCATAGTACTCTTAAGAGGGGATCCATCCTCGTCCTCGACCCGACTTGTTCCCCCAATCCTCACTCGTGAGATGGACTATCCAGATTATGGTACCCAGTCCCAACCGAACTCTCAGCGTGTCTGGCCACCACATCTCCTACCCCCACAGCAGTCCCAGCCAGCCCAACAACAGCAGCCATTCCCTTCCCCCGTCTCGGCTGGTGCTTATTTCTTTCCCGCACAGTCTACCCCTCACCAGCAGCAGCCCGGTGCATCTCAGACATCTCCGACCGCCGATGTCAATCCGCGTTCTACTGCGACGCTCTCCCTCAATCTTAGTGGCCTCTCCGTCGCATCGCCGTCGACCCTCTCTCCAATCGGTCCTCACCAGGCACAGCAAGGACAGCTCCACCCTCATCAACTCCACGCACACCCCTCGATCCCGCATCAATCTCACCATTCGCACTCTCATTCCATTTCAAGCACCTCTTCTGTCTCCCCGATAACACCAGTCTCTCCTTCAAACGTGCCCCTTCTCTCCCAGCACCCTCACTTCGCCTACAGCTTCGAGGACACATCAGGTGGTCTCTCCCCCACCCCGGACTCCCTTCTCGCTCAGAGGCGACCCAGCACCAGTTCTCACAGCGGCTCTTCTTCTGAACTCGCTGTCGCGAAAACAGTGCCGAGAAAGCGCAGTCTTACCAACACCCTCCCCGTCTCCACTTCTGCTAGCTCTGCCGCACACAGCATGCACCAGCATTCACATTCCCATTCTTACTCTTCTTCACAGCCAGCTCAAGCCACTCTTCCTCACCCCATAATCACAACCACCGCCTCTTCTCCCCCTCTCCCCACCTCTCCCGCCTCTTCCCCATCCTCACAACCGCACTCTCATTCCCTTTCACATTCGCACTCGCACTCCTCTCTCTCCCAGTCACACTCCCCACAGCCTTCTCTTCCCCATCTGGAGTGCAATCCCACTCCCACCTCTCCTTACGAAGAGATAGACAGCGTTCCGCCCTTTTCCGCCATTGGTGATGACGGCTCCGAAGACGATTTTGGTAGTCCCTCGTTCTCTACTGGCGGTCCTTTTGGTAAACATGCCCTCAAAACCCTCGACTTACTCTGACTCCTTATTCTTTCCAGGCGTTGCCAACTCTAAAGTATCTGGCTCGTCAGCCCAACAAGGGCAGACAGTCATAGGGAAATCGACCGGCACCAACAACTTTGTGACGAAGCTCTATCAGTAGGCCACGCTTACCGCTCCACACCCGTGTATTAATCAATGATGCCATAGTATGATCAATGACGCCAAATCGCAGCATTTTATCACATGGACGGAGGTAGGGACAAGGTAATTGGTTATTTTCGCGTTAATCCTCGGGGATGTTCAGATGTCAAACTGACGCGATCCCTTACTAGCTTCGTGGTCTCGAACGTGGGCGAGTTTAGTCGGAGCATACTTGGATCACATTTCAAGCACAACAACGTACGTCTCATCCTTCCTTGTATGTTTTTAGTGCTGAATATATGCGCAGTTCTCGTCATTTGTTCGTCAGCTCAACATGTACGGATTCCACAAGATCAATAGGGTGCGTTGCCTGCATTCCTCACGCCCCTTGCTAGTCGTAATGATCGTGTTTAATCCCTATATGCGCTGTCTTTGAACTTAACTTTACCCACATGCACAACTTTTGCGTGCATGCATGGACCCTGAATGTAAATACGCATCCTTGCAATCACCGCTATCATCATAATAGACCCCGCGCGCCCAACGCACATCCTCTTCCTCCCAAACTTGGGAATTTTCCCATCCAAAATTTCTCCGTAACCGTCCAGATTTACTAGAAGCGATAAAGCGCAAGGCACTAGAGCCTGACCCAAGGGAAAGGAACCGGTGAGGCCACTCCCTACCTGGTCTGCGCGAGAGAATGGTAATAACGTTTCATCAAAATAGTATTGAACTTCCAGGAGAAGTCGCTCGTCTTCTATCTGAGCTCCGTGCAGAGAACCGCGAGCTCTGGCGGGAGGTCAGGTCGTTGGGCAGTCGTGTCCCCCAGCACGGGTCACCGACAGCAAATCATGGACCGACCTCGAGTCTAGGATCTCATTCTTCGCCTCATGGCCAGATTGGTTTAGGAAGTGGCCATACCCTTACACATTCGAGGTCGTCATCAAACTTTGGAGCGGATGATGGTGACAGGGATGTCGATTGGGAGGAGGATCCTATGGGTGGTGGTCCCATGACGGGTATTGGAATAGGTGAAAGTCAAGGCGGGGAAGAGTGGGACTCCCAGAGTTCGCGCTTCTTCGTAACAGGCGGTGGGTTGAGCGTTCCTGGCCTTTCGTTTAATCCTGCCGAAGCATCATCTGAAGGAGAGCATTGGAGGCGGTGGGCGGAGTGCGAGATCATGAGAGAAAGGAAAAGAGTCGAGAAACTCGTCGGTGTTGTGAAGGCACTGGTGGACTTCGCGGGCAAAGGCAGCGCTGGTGTCGGTCCGGCCTCAGGCAACAGCACGGCTGTCAATATGTGCATAGACCGCGAACCAGACGGAAGTAAGTTCCAGTTTTGCCCTCATTTTCGTTTTTTTTTGTATACTTATGGGGCGGTTAGTTCCACCCGGCGTCCTGCAAGAGATCCAGGAACTCTCTCTGTCCTTTGACACTTCTTCTCCTATGACGATGCCAATTCCATCACCCTCTCCATCACCCTCTCCACATCCACTTTCACGTCATCAGCAACACTCACCAAACATTTTTATCACTTCGCCGACTTCACCTGCACCCTATCTCAGCTCACATTCCCGATCTCCGTCACGAGAATCGTTAACTCATTCCAACCCAAACGCATCACACACGAATCTCTCCCTCAGTATTCCTAACTCGCTGACTACGGGTCCGTCTCAATTTTCCCATTTACATACACCCTCGTCCTCACCGACGGCATCCGATTTCATGTCCGTCTTTCCCAGCCAAGACCCCGGGCATATGAGGAATGGTGTGAGGTTACAGAGGCAGCCTAACATTACACTCGCACTTGAGACGGAAGTTGACGGACCAGTGGAAAAGCGCGCGCGGACCGAGGGTGACAAGGTCAAGACAGGGGAGGAGATGGATATCATGCCGAGCGAGGTGGGGGAGGATGTCAAGCTACCTTCGCCGATATCGTTGACGGGTGGGATGTCGCCCACGACAGGTACGGGCTTGAGTGTGAACACGGGTAACAAGGTGGCAGGATCGCGGTCACGAAGTGATTCGGCGCCAATGTGGGGCGGGGCTGCAAGTGGGGATGGCAGTTCGATGCAGGGTGGGTTGAGCGCCAATTGGACTGGAAGAGGAAGGAGTGGGAGTTCATATGGACGATGAGGGCAGGTGCTAGATGTCGGACGCTGGATGTGGGGCCGTATGTACACCTTTCGTCATTCAACGTCCCTCCTTTCTTCACGTTGTCGTTTTCGGGTCCTCTTTTTTCTTTCTTGCATTCTTTACACAGTACATACTGGTACATATTGGGTACCTCGGCCTTATGGGCCGTGGCTGAGGTTTATCGTTGATTATATCGATACCGCCTATCTATGCACGATGACATTTACTGATTTTTGCTCTTCCATTTACTTGTCAGCGTTTATTTCTAGAACTTGCTGGTTGTGGTCTGCAATGCAGCATACGTGCTCAATATATCGATTGTACATATCTGGGGTTCTCTCGCATTCGTCGCTTGCACTCGACTTTATCGCTAGTGCACCATACAACCGGATGATAGGGGTCAAACGCATAGAAATGGGTGAATAGTGCAATTGGCCGCAATCAATAGCGGTTGTCGGACAGCCAGGCGACTCGCTCCACGCCCGACAATTCGGTCTACGTACTGCTGCGTCCAGCGCACAACACGCCACTCAGTTCTAGTCCTCCAACGATTCTATTCCAGCGAAAACAACTCGGAAGCTTGGTCCAAACCTGGCTTACAAAGGAGTTACTGCCTCCTGTCGTCCAAGTCGTGCGTCTTGCATCCTCCGAGTATTGAATGGATCGACTGGGATGTATTCATCCTGAGTTCGGTTTTTCAATGCGCTGGCCCAAATTGCGATCGCAAGCCCTGATGCTGAATTCGGTAGGTTACATTCGAGTCCTTGGGTTGCCTTGCTATCGTGACAGGAAGACCGTCATATTGAGTGTTTACTACACAACACCGTAAGTGACTTGAAGAAGTCCTAGATTTCAGGCTTGAGGCGTGGGTGACGTGCTTTTCCCATAATATATACGTCAGGACTAGCCTGATCTCCTGTCTGTCAGAGGTGGGCTCACCGCACTAACGAACCGATGCCGTTCCCGCGTCAGAATCCCCACAACCAGATGCGGGAGTGAAGATGACAGATGGAATCTGATACACACATTCGTGTGTCCGAGTCCTTTGACACTTTCTGTCTGATAAGTCACCTTGGTGCACCCCGCAGAGCCTGGGCCGCAGCCAGTTGTATGTATGTAATGTGTACACGTCGGCCATCCAGCGCCTCCAAACAGGAACGAGGTCCAGTTCAGAAGGTATGCCGTATCAGGGGTTGGCGAATCTAACCTAGCAACGAACTCGTGATGCGACCACTCACCATACAGAGTACTAATCCGTGCACGAGGGAGGAATGGCGCACTTTTCCCTCCCGCCACTTTACTTTAGTGACTTCCCCTTCCGACTGACGGCATCACTTGCGCCCACCATTCGGGCCCTTATGGATTTCCTCGCAGATTAATTTGATCAACAGGCAGCCATAATTTGATTATTCTTCGCTTGTTCAGGTGCATCGCTGGGAACAGCCTTGGCGACGGCTTTTGCGGCGTCGCTTCGGGACTAGGCGGGTGGAAGCGTCAGGCTTTGGGGCTTCGCCTGCGTTGGTTTCGTAACTTGCCTACTTAATGAATATCCTAAGTAGTAGCTTCGAATCGGTCAACCGGAAATGTTGGTGCGCAAAGACTGAGGTGCCGCTTTTTGTTAGATTTGGTATAGTCAGGACGCGTACGAGCGATGCATCCCCACCCCAGGGGGGTTGCGGTGATTCGAAGAACGTGAAGCTTGACATGTGACACTTTGCCTCCGAATTAGGCATAAGTTGGAATGATTAATGCAATGCTTGAGTGATCCGACGGTGAGAACTTTTGTGACCTTTCCGAATGTGTAGGTGCTTACACTAGTGCTACAGACTATGCTAAATCGGGGAAGGTGAAACTAGTTGAACCAGTTTGTTCGGTTGACCGACCCGGACCAGCCCACTTCCTCTTCCTCCAGTCACTTAAACGCCCAAACCTCAGTGGACGTAAGTGAAAAGTGAGTTGCGCCGCTCGGCGACTTGAAAAGATCTCACCTGGAGTCGTACGTTCCCTTTTACACACAGGCCACCCAAGCTGCGCCGGCCCTGGACCCTCGTTCAAAACGCGGCCACTAATTCATAACATCGACAGAACACCCGAACCACCCAACATTAATATTGTCGGTGACGCTGGTGTAGAAGGAGGGTGAGACCCTGTATCGCATCGTATTTGTATTCAAGGATTGATCCGATGGGTGCGCTCACTGAGAACTTTAGGAACACTACGTTGACTGACGCTGTACAGAGATTCATTATCCAAGTGCCCTGTCACCCGCCACAGGGTCTTATCCGATCGTTTTTCTATCAGGCTGTGTGGTGCTCAAGAATAACCCGATACCGTGACGTAACATGAACATTTGCTGTTGCCTATTCTTACGGCCACCCTATCAGCCTTTTGACAGGAACGGTATATCGCCCATGAGCCGATTAAAGTCTGTAACACAACTGGAAATATTCGTAACGCACCTGGCCTAGCGTCACGGGGACCTGAGGTACGGGTTTAAAGGCCACCCTGTCACAAACCAAACCCCTCACTAGCACCCTCCATCATGTCTCCCCTAACAGAAAGTCGCGTTGATGTCCTGGTCATCGGAGCTGGCCCTGCTGGGTTGATGTGTGCCAATGCACTCGCCATAGCAGGCGTCAATGTGAAGATCATCGACAGACTGTACGAATCATGCTCATGGTCGCAGATCGTTCCACTAATTGAGATCTGCACTTCCCGTCGTGTCATAGTGCCGCGAGGGTTACAGTCGGCCAAGCGGACGGCATTCAGCCAAGGACGGTCGAAGTGTTCCAGGTGGGTTGTGCTCGTTCCCCCATCGTATGAAGCACCGAATTTCCGTGATAGAGCTACGGTCTCGCTGAGCGCTTACTCCGAGAGGGAAGGCAGTCGCATATTTGTGTACGTCGAGTGTCGTTCGCTGTTGGTATTGCGCCTGATCAGTCGTGGGGACCTTCAGTCTTTTTACCACCCTGGTCCCGATGGAACAATGTCGGTACGAACCTTACTTCAATATTGACGTTTTCCCTCGGTTTCTAAAGGGCTCTGAAGCGCAGAGGACGTGCTCCCGACATCTACGCCCCAACTGCACGTTATCCATTTGGGGTGCGGTTCTTGCAAAGTTTCCTTATATGGAGCTGGTTTACCCATTGGTGCATAGATTACACTGCAACAAGGCAGTATAGAAGCAATCTTCCTCGATTCTATGAAGGCCCATGGGTTGCAAGTAGATCGACCAAGGCAGCCATGTGCCCTCGAGATCTCGAACGACCCGAAGGAATTAGCAAACATTTCGTCGTATCCAATCAAGGTGAGCGGCTTATTAGTCACTTTCCTCGGTTCCGTGAACGATAATCGCTGCAGGTTACCGTAGAACGTTTGGATGCGGGCGATAACGAGGACAAGACGGAGGTCGTGCATGCCAAATTCGTTGTCGGGGCCGACGGTGAGCGCTCTCTGGTGTGGCCATACTGACAACGACGTTAACCGCTATCCGTAGGAGCGCATTCATGGGTCCGAAAGACCCTCGGAATTGAAATGGAAGGCGAACAGACTGGTAATCAGATCAGACCCGTGCTATAATCCCACTGTATGACTGATCAAACTCGGCAGATTACATTTGGGGTGTCATTGACCTCATACCGGAAACCAACTTTCCTGACATTCGTAATCACGCTATGGTCCATTCAATGGAAGGGACCGCCATGGTCATTCCCCGTGAAGGCGACACTATTCGTATTTACATCCACCTATCGGATACGGACATCGTAGGTCCGTCAACCGGAAGAATTGACAAGAGCAAGATGAGCGCGGAGAAGCTCGTTTCAGTGAGAACCTTGGCCGCTCGATCGGCTCCGTCAGATGATTGACGGGCATTGTGCAGGTCCTCAAGAAGATTTTCGCTCCGTATGAGTTCGACGCGAAAAGCGTTGAATGGTGGACAGTCTACATTAGTGCGTCCTTCCCAATGGATGTCGGTTTCATTGTGCGAACTACTTGGTGTCAGTCGGACAGCGTGTTGCATCGAGCTACTCTGTCAAGGACCGGGTGTTCATTGCTGGCGATGCATGCCATACCCATTCCCCGAAAGCTGGTGAGCAGATTGTTCTTCCGTATGAAAACCTAAAATGAGATGTTGGTGATCTAGGTCAGGGAATGAATGCCAGTATGAATGATACACATAATCTCGGTGTGTATATTTATATGTCGCCGAGGGTAAACTGAAATTGTTTCAGCCTGGAAACTTGCACACGTTCTGAAACGATGGGCCAATCCGTCCCTCCTAAAGACTGTAGGTTCTAGATTGATTTCGATTTCTGTGGCTGACAGTATCTGCCCCTAGTACGCAAAAGAGCGCAGGACGTACGCACAAGAGCTGATCGATTTTGATAAGGAAGTGGCAAAGTACCTCTCTAAGAAGTCAGAGGCAGGGGGCCCCCGCGGACCGCCCGTCGCGTTAGTATTCATGGCATGTTGACACCTGGTTGGTTCTTCTCTCATTAACTCATGGAACAGAATCACCCAGCGATTTGGACAATTTTCCACAGGCATCGGGGTTCACTATTCTCCGTCTTTGATTGTGGATGCCAAATATCAGCAATGTGCGGAAAATCTGATCATTGGACAAAGGATACTTCCACAAGTGTTCGTCCGTGCTGCTGACACTCTCCCGGTCAACATCCATGACGTACTTCCCGCCGACATTCGCTTCAAGGTGCTATTCTTCGTGGGCCATCTGACGGAGACGAGGATCGCCGAGCTGAGCTCGCTCGCAAACGACTTGAACAACATATCGAGCTTCCTGCATAAATATTGCGATAATGGGGACTTCTCGACTGTATTTGACATCATCACGATTACCGCGGGCACGAAGCTGACGGCCAACTACCTGGATGTCCCTGCTATCTTCCGTCCTCACTGGACCAAGTGCGCACTGCGTCTTTCTTCTTATGTCGTTGGTGGACTCACCACACACCTCTTCCAGAGTTCTGCTCGACGACACAGACGCGACGAACACCCAGGGTGGAGATGGATACGAGAAATATGGAATTGATCCCAACCAGATCACGATCGTGGTTGTACGACCAGATGGGTATGTGGGAACAGTTGCTCCTTCGAATGCCCTTGCGGATCTTGGCAATTATTTCGGGTCGTTCCTGATTAGCCGTTCCCTGTGATTTTCTCCACCAAGTATTTGAGAAGTACCGTTTAAGTGTATATGTACTATTTGAAGCAACGCCGGTGTTGGCATTAGGTTTGGTGCTTCAGCGCAAGGTGTCAATGCGTCGTGGGGCTCTGAGTTTTGGACGGTTCGATACGTCGATATGAAATCCGGAGGTTCTAATGATCAGTGACGGGATATATACCACTGTACTACATATGTCTAGCAAATTTGATACGTCACGGCTGTTTTGAAAAACCTTGAACGTATCTAATAGCTCCACTGGTATTACAATACCCTTTCCGCAATCATAGACACCACAGATACTTGTCTACAAGAGATCAGACACACGCCATGCCAGTTCATATTACCTTGCGGCGGTTGCTGAACTTTGGTTATGTCGTCCTCCTGGCCACTGAGTCCAGTTGTCCTCTTCCGCGACGTCGTCGACAAATAAACGATCCCCAATCGCTGCCAGTTGCCTATCAACCTCCTGGCTTATATCGCGCACTGAAAAAGGTCGTTCCGGGCATTCTCGAATATTGAGGATGAGACGTTGTCCAATGACCGAGAGCAACGGAGACGACACCCTGCTGCAGTGTTAGAACGCGAATGTGAATGACGATGACCGTTGCTCACGTTAGCCCAAGGATGTTCTTTGGATCCTATTCGATAAACCGGTCAATTATCGTTACCAACGCAGGTGACACGACCCACATTACGGAACACTGTCCTATCATCCTCCGATCAACAATGAAAGCAACCATGTGCAAAGGAAAAACTCGTACCAGCAGACCATGTTAGATATAGTGTGGAACAATCCTGCCTGCAAATGCGTGATGAGAGAGATCAATGTTCAAGTGACATTTAGCAAGACTTACGGCATAAAACAAACCAGCTAAACCATCGGTCACTCTCACTGGCAGAAGTCCACAAGGATTGAATCACTTACCGTCCCGCACAAGAACACGCGCCAATGGCGAGGGATAAAGATCGCGGGATTCCTTGAATAGCTTCCGAAGACTATACCATACCATTACCAGTGTCACACTGTCAAGCCCCGACCTTGCCATATTTCAGGACTACGTACGCCACCCACACTATGGTTGAAATGTTAACTCACGTCGCGAGCCAAGTCAGCCACTGCATGCGATGAGAGCGATATTAGATATTTAGATATGAATTTGAAGTGTAATGAGCGTACGATATGTGCTACATTCAATTGTCAGCCTGAGAGGTTTCGGGCGCATGAAGAAAATAACTCACGAGGGACAGGCGTAACACAGACATCAACTTGCTCGAGATATGAATATGGGACAGCTTTATAAGTGATTAGCAGCCTGTCCGATGAATCCGTTATCGTGTTACGCACCCCCGTGGAGAACCGTCAGGTAAATCGCCAACCCCAATTGAGAGAGTGTGTAGAGGGCGTACAACGTGATTAAATACGCTGTATCACGGTACGTGCATCCCCAGACAGCCCACGCGCGCATCAAAACTAGGGCTATGTATCCTGCATCAGCTGTGACACTTAATAACAGTGATCGATGGACTCACCACGAATCGATTCCCCGGCGAGGGGCACGAAATAGATACAAAATAACCCATAAATGCCGCAAAACTTGAGTATGGGCTGCATTTAGGCCCGACGCTCACGGATGAGCGGGCGAGGACGTACCTCTGGTGAACCATGGCTAAGGAATCCTGTCTCCTCTAGCATGATGAATGTCTGTCCAAGTAAGTGTCCGTATCGGTTCAGTAGGAAGCCAGCCTTGTTGACTGTCCAGGGAGCATTCCAGATGTGCTCCACCTGTGTGACAGTCATTTAGACAGCCACTCCAGCCACTCCAGAATGTAGAGATTCGCACTTCGAGGGAGAAAGTAACCAGGTAATCATAGACGATAAATGAGGTCCCCGAAAAAGTCGCGGATCTAAGACGTGGTTGAGCGATGGAAAAGATAACCGTGTCACATGCTCACTTGCGGATGAATAACTGGTTCAGGAATCCTGCCGGTACCGACATGGTGAGAAACGAAATCTAACCCAAAAAACTGACTGAGTGGGTCGGAAGGTGGGAACTCGGCGAAAACGCACAGGATGATAGCTGACCGTTTGGAAGGCCACATGAGCTGAAATATGCAGTTGAATACTCATCCCTGAGACCTAGAGCGAAAGTTTAGCAGCGCAATACTAGTAAGCGGGACGACATCAGATCTATGAACTTTACATTGTCACTGTACCTCGGTGCTGACTGACAGCGAGAATACAATTGAGTCGGTATTCAATATTCAATGACTCGAGCGTAGCGCTGGTATCCGAATCAAGGATAGATGCCGCTAGTGACCAGTTACCAAAGGACCCTGCAGTATAGTGCAACATTGAGTAATGATTGAATCGCTATGGGATCCTGGGACCCCGAATGCACTAACCTCCCCTGGTAATATCCCCCTAATCCAGGTTCCCAAGGCCAGGTTGCTGGCCTTCCAGCTGTCTCTTTGCATCCCTGAGAGTCGCGGTCAGTATGAGAGTGATTGTAATGAAGATAACTACTGATATTTGTCCGTGTTGCCTACTATGCCAAACCATTCAGAGCACGATGTGGTTCTTTCCTGCACGTGACTCTGTGATTCCACTGCTCAACATTTCGCTATCTCATTGCGGCTCCCTACCGTGGGCGGACGAAGCTACTCCGCCGGACTCAGAAGATCCATCAAGCGAGCCTTTGGGATACTGGGAGGTGCTTAAACCTGGTGGTGCACCGCTCGCACTGCAGGTGCTGGCACTTGGTCTACGATCGTGACACAACTGAGTTCTGAGTCTCTCTGTGCAATCTGCCACCGAGCATGCCGTCCTTTCTTCTGATGTACCGGGCTTTTGTGGCACTGGCTTATTCCGCATTTCCTTCCCAGATCTTCCATGCTAATACCAAACACGACGCGATGTCTTCCGCCAACCATACGATCCTCGGCGACGTTACCCTGGCAGACCACTTTTTAACGACATCTACTGCCTCCCTGACTTGGATTATCGATAAGGGTGTGATCATGTCACGCCCCATCCGAAGCCAACAGTCTCCACCGCACTTCCGCCCCCAATCCCTCGAGGGCTTGCTTACCTCGGTCGACACGTCACCTCAAACATATCACACCTCCTTGCGAGGATATTCTTGCTCCCAGCGATGATGTTGGTGACGAAAATGATCACTATGGCAGTACAGTGAGGCTGCCTGGACCTTTGACCCTGACAACAGGCGGTCTCACCTCCGCGTGCAGATGTCCAGCCAGCGCGACCGGGGCACGTCGGACGTTATGACGCCAACTCTTGATCTTGGATCAAAAGATGTAAACAAATATTCCTGCCTAGGCCCTTCTTATCGCCGGGTTTTTGGGGCCAGTGACGCGGGCGGACTAGAGTCGGAGCCTGCCAACTTGCCGGACCTGTGGTACCTCGTGAGCAACGCTGAGCACATGTGGAGGCTTGTGACCAAGGACAGACGTGCCAAGTTGAAGATGTCCTTTCTGGGGATGGGCACAGAGAAATGTGCAATATGCATGACGCAGTCCAAGGCCAGCAATGTGGGCATGTTGTGTGTCACCTGTCAACATGTGTGCGTTCGTTATTTCTTCTTTCTTTCTTTTCTTTCCGTGATGCTTCCTCACGCCGTGTTTTGGTGCTGCCGTTACGAAAATTGTCTGGAAAGCTGGTTGGACTGGAGCCAAATGTGTCCGCTTTGTAGGGGACACGCGGTAAAAAGTGATAGCATCCGGCTAATAGTGCATCACGTTTTCCCCCTCCTCTTACTTCCAAGTTCTCTCATCGCCGTATATGGACTTGGCTATCGTCTCTGCCTTCACTGGCATGCTACAACTGACGCATCTTTGATTTTTGTTTCATTTGTTGGGCCGCCTTTACTACACATCACATTCACACCGGGGGAAGGGAGAAGATGTACATCGCATGTCCGGAGTCAGGTAGGTCAAATCGCACTTCATTCTTTTTTAATGCCTTTCATTTGTTGATGGTGACATCGGAGCTAAAAGCTTGAGGGACTTGTGGCTAATAGCAATAACATGGACGCGTGTTCGTAGCCGGACTCGGAGCAAGTCATTTTGTCATCGTTGTACGCTGATGTGTTCTCCTGCGATCCGTGGATTGGTACCGAGAGATCGCGTTGGCTGGAACCAGGGTGTTGATCCAGACGAATGGTTGTGGACGCGTAGAGGCGACTGAACCCGAGTTTACGCCGGCATATGTTCTATACACACATGGCTGCTGGGGCGATCGATATGATCAGCGATAAATAAGAACCTATCTGTTGAAGTGTTGTTGCGTGTTGGATATGGACTGGCTGGTTCATCGTCACCTCGCACAACTTGCGGCACATGTTCACCGATCACGTCATGCAAATCTTACAGTACTATTCTTCTCCCTTTCCGTACAGGTTCGAAGAACTACGGAGATCTTGATGTCAGGGTGCTGCTAGGAATTTGGAAATACGAACCGACTTACAGGATAATCAAGCCTAGGGCCATCACTTGGCCTGATTCAAGCTCTCGGATATTATGGGGTATCGTGTCCACGAAATTTGTATTGCTTGTACCTTGGTGCTGACTGACAGCGAGAATACAATTGAGTCGCATTCATCGACTGGAGCGCGCTGGTGTCCGAATCGGGATAGACGCCGCCAGTGCCCAGAGTTACCAAAGAACCCTACCAGTCCCGAGACTCGGCGTTACTTTTTAGGAAGCGACGAGCTCATTAGCAGTGCGAAACGAGCGTATTTAGTTATCAACAGATCCCGAATCTATCAAGCGAACGGTGTCGAGACTAGGACCCTGCAGTATGGTGTAATCGTGTAACGCTGAGTAATGATTTAACTGGGATCCTGTCCTAGCAGATTATAATCCAAGTGTTGGGTGTCCGGGCCGGGTATGATTTCCTCATGTTGATTGAAGAAGCTTGACACCAAAGAAGGGGAGAAGAACATACCGCGAGGGCCTCGGCCATATCTGCTACCTAGACATAGAAATAAGATATATTTTCCAAAAGCATAGCCACAAATAGGGACTACCACGTCTAGCTTCCGTCTGTCGCTGTTCGCTTCTGACAAGTCCGTCAGATCGAGTCCGAAACGAGGAAAACAACCCACTCCGGGTTGCAGAGGTTCCAGAATTGCATAATGTATTTCATCGCCACCCTTGGTTGCCGGCCAGTGGAAAAGGTTTTTGTATGAACCCTATGTACAGTAACTGCTCCGCGCCTTGGCATCAATTCAGCTCCACTGGCAGGGTCCATGGTTCCTTAGTTTGAGTTCGCTGTTGACTCCAGGATCTGGGCAAAGGTGATCACCGATCCTCGTCATTTGCCTGTCCGCTTCTTGTCTCAGAGCATGCGACGTTAAGGGTTGAGTGACTCGTGTCCTGTGTCCTCGACGACTGAGGCATTGTCCAACGAGCGGGAAAGATAATCTGTCCCATAAGGTTACTTACAATATAAAAACAAGACGGCTAAGACATATATCACTGAGGGTGCACTCACAAAAAGATACCGAAACCCTTACCGTCTCACACAACAGGTCGCACCGGCGGTGATCGGCACCAAGGGGGAGGCTAGTTGAGAAATTTTCAGAGACTACAATACCATCGCGTGATATTGTCGAGCGCGCCGGTCTACAATACTTACGAATTGGGACCCTAGCAATCCCTGATCATGAATTACTTACGTTGCCAATCAGCATCAACCACTATGAGGTGTCAGAGCGGTCTCGTGCATCGTGATATGACAACAGGTCTATGGATATCCTGTCTCCTGCAATGGGATGAACGTCCGTCCAGTGACATTTCCATGCCAGTTAAACAAAAGGCGTATTTGAATGGCCGTTCGTGGAGCCTTTGGGGTGTATTATTCCTTGAACGAACATTAGACAGATACTTGGCAAACACAGCAGCGGTTAATACCTTATGTGGGAAAGTGATCAGGTAGCTACAAGCAAGTAGCGTGTACCCACGGATCTATGAGATAGATTGACCCAATGTCACAGGCACGGTGACTCGGAGAAGAGGGAAAATTGGTTGGAAAATAATGAGTACTGTAAGTTAGTGACAAGGACCCCCGCAGGGCACGTTGAAAACAAGACCACGTTAGGAATACGAACAAACGGGCAATGTTACCTGAATACCCCATGAAACTCGATGAACGATATATGCGGCCGCGGCGTTGCTAGTGACAGACCGACTGATATCCATGCTTCTTGGAACGGTTCAAAAGCCACCGTACTGCAACGCCGTCCACGCAACGAACAACACCGAAAAAAGGGGTGAATGTCACGCGACTTAGCTCATTCACGGCATCATCGTGTTTGCTAGCGGTGACGATATTGTTCGGCGAGAGGAAGTTGCAGGTTCGAGCATCACGGAGATTGAATTCTGGATCTTTAGATGCCGCGGCCTTGCCATTGACATCCCAAGATACGGGTTGACCGACCGCAACCACCTGCAACGTCCTGAAAGCCTTCCATACGCAAGGACATGGAACGCATTTCCGAACCATAATCATGCCTTACGACAAGTTTTCGAGTCTTTCAATCACGTCTGCTAAGTACCATGTCCATCCTATCCGAGCCGACCCTTCCGGAATGTCCCTGGTGCACAGGAGACACAGGCTGGGGCTCAGGGTTGAACCATCGTAAAATTTCCTCTGCTCCTGACGATAGAAGGTTTGTTCCTGGAAGGCCAAGCCACGTACACGTACTGTGTTCCATGACCTTGCAATCGGCGCGTCCAACAAGAAAAAAAAAGGAGGAAAGATTCTCATTCGCGAAAAGATAATACAGATGCTGTAATATCAGGCGTGAAAAAGACAAACAGTGGCATGAACGCTTCACTCAACACCCGGGCTCGTGGGGACTTGTGAGGCAGAGAAAAAGGATCTAGGGGGTCAAGATCATAGGGTGTCAGGAACACGGACGAATTGAGTTGGCGAGGTATAGGGGTCGGGAGGATATGTAGCCTCCTGAGTTCCAAGACCCGGTTCGTGACCACATACACGCTGTCGTGTCCGCGCCAGAACCTTTGGGACAGAGCGGACAAACCCGGTGACCAATAACGTGGATATTCCTCGCTGCACGTCCAGGTGCAGCATTAAATGAGCATGGTGATCACGGATGTTGGAAGTTCTCCCCTTTTCCCCTGGGACTTTGAACCACCCTCGAGATCACTTAGGAACACGTACACGTCCTCGACTCTATCGTCGGCAAATAGACGATCATCGATCGCCGCCACTTGCCTGTCAGCCTCTTAGCTTATATCGTGCACTGTCCAAGGTCGTGCCCGAATGTTGAGGGTGAGACATTGTCCGATGACCGGGGGTATCGGAGACGACACCCTACTGCAGTCTTAGAACACGAACTTAGGTGATACGTAGTGACCATTGCTCATGTTAGCCAAGGATGTTCCTTGGATCCTATTCAGTAAACCGGTCAATCATCGTTGCCGAGACAGATGACAGAGATTACACTACACGGAACGCAGTCCTATCATTCTCCGGTCAACAACGAAAGCAAGCATACACGAAAGAAAAACTCGTACCAGCAGATCCTGTTAGATGTATTGCGACCGAACTTGTCTGCAGATGCGGTGATGAGAGATCAGTGCTCGAGCGACATTTAGTCACACCACCATTTCATTCAATCCACCCTGACCTTGTTATCTCATAGATTCTCCGACAATCTTCCGGCAATCGGCATTGCTGTCCCCCAGTCGCTGTTGCTGTTTCTCGGGCTTTTCCGAGTCGCTATTCCCAGATGGTTCTTTGGTCGTAAGTTAGATGATTCTTTTCAGGTTCAACTTTCTCCCCGGCGCACCGCAGTAATAACCAATGCCAGTCATCGGAAACTTGAAGCATTCCAATTCAAACTTTGGGGGTTACGTAGTCGTCAAAGTGCAAACCTTCCCCACGAACGCCGGATCGCCGCTTGGGACTCGTGATTACAGTAGTCCTTACGATGCCTGCTTCCACCACAACTGTGTAGCGTCTCCATTCAAAGTTAATATATTCCATATTTGATCAAATTGCTCCCTCTGGCACGCTGGACGCGACGACGAAACTCTGGTTCAGTAGTGACAAGAGCCGATGATCTTGAGCCTGCACGTGAGACCCGTTTTCGATCATACACGTGTAGTCGTGAACTACACAAAGACTGGCAGGACAACAGTCTAAGATCCTCGGTTAGACTAGCACGCAGAATGAGGGTACTGTATGAGGTGATCGGCTTGATGGTGTTAAAACACCTCGGAAAGTCGTCAACTAATCAAAAGGGTGAAATGAAAATGATCGCATTCTTTTTCTTTCCACAAAGATGAGGCCCGCTCTCTGTACCACGTATATATGGCCAGTCTGCAAGTCGGATGTTTCCGTGGTGTTGGATAAGATTTCTCCAGAGTGGCCGTGCTTCAAGGGCGACTTCGGCGTTCGCCGGCGTCAACCGACAATGTGTTAATCATCGACCTACACATCCGTGCATTCCGGGCCTAGACTTTGGCTTCTCGGACGTGGGATGATGAGTTTGGTTGGTTTCTCTGAGAAATGTCGGGTTGTATTTCTGCTCACGCTGCGCGACGAACTTTTGCAGAGCATGCGTCCCAGACACCTCATTTGGAAGATGACCTGGGGTCCAACACGCTGTGGTTTGTTTCGTAATATCCAGGGTCTGTGGGCCAACACCACGGGTTAAGGTTCCAGTTTGGTTGGCCAGGGTTTTTTCTCAGACCCTACTGGCCTTTTTCAGACTTACCCCTTACTTCTTGCAGACCCAGAAACTGGTCTATTT
The DNA here is from genome assembly GCA_038090475.1 of Wakefieldia striispora. Classification (NCBI taxonomy): domain Eukaryota; kingdom Fungi; phylum Basidiomycota; class Agaricomycetes; order Agaricales; family Hymenogastraceae; genus Wakefieldia; species Wakefieldia striispora. Next base: position 21,829 of record JBBPMU010000164.1, on the reverse strand, counting down.
TAATGTGTAAGCATCGTTCCCTGACGGTGGGTGATAGGGTGGGCTGCCGTTCGTGCAATTATATAGTATCGCATTTCAGGTCGTATGAGGCTGATTCTTGGCACCCCCATTTTTTTCTCAGTAAGTAACCGACATCGCGCTGTGACTGCGTACTCCTTTGTCACCCGTCATGTCAGTGGCCGTACCAGCGACGTTCTTGAGCGACTTGTACACATCCCAGTGAGCGTATGTCGCGTTGTCGCGTTCCTTGGCTCTAACGCTCTGCGAAGGGTGCTGGGTGTTGCAGCATACACTCTACTCGTTTACCATTATCTCCTTACCCTGTCGCAAGAGGTCTGTATCATGCGAGTGTCCAAGGGCAGGCCTAAAGGTTGAACGTTGAGATGTCTTGCGACAGGTAGAACATGTCTGGAGTTCTCCATGGACAGTCGTCAAAGGGCTTTTCATGTATAGCCGATATGTGAGTTTGGGTGGACAGATGCTCCTCTTGTTGGTGGAGATAGGCCATATAACACCCATTTCCGAAAAAGTATGTCTTCGTTTGTGTTCTTCCGTCACTTTCTGAGCCAGTTTGCATATCAGTTTTGTACTGTTTTCCAGGTAGTCTCTCCGATCATCGTAGCCACTTGTGGAGAATCAATCCGCAGTGAGTTTGCGATTCAGTGTTCAAAAGTTCATCCTTTACGTGGTCAAACACAGTTTTGGTTGTGATCCGTGCTACCGCGATCATGCGATGCAAGCGCAGCATCGTGCTTTCGTTGAACACGCTGTATATTGTTTATACTATTGCTCTCGTTGCGATAGTAGCCTACTTTTGGAATGTTGGTAATAGTGGGTGTCACCTTTTGGCACTATAGATACGTCATACAACCTCGTTGCAGATTCGCCACAGACATTCCCGTACCTAAATGAAACTGGTGTATGTTTCGCACCAATAGGCCGTACGTCGTTTGCGCTTCCTTTCTGCTTGGCCTAATTCCTTAGATTTCGTAGCCAATGCTGTAAGTCCGTGATAAATATGTCAAGATGTCATGTAACATCGGATTCTTCATCCGGCGTTCAAGTTCTGGCCTGCACTGGCAGGCTGCCAGTGAGTCGACCACCGTCAAATTCAGTGTGCTACTCAGTTTTCGTTGCTTAGGTTTGTCCTCGATGCGTGTATGCTGGCGATCATATGTTATAATCTTGTTCTGATGACCCGGGGACCATGGGGTGGCCTTCAGCAATCACAGCTGATGCGTCTTCTTATAAGTGACAGTGAGCAAAATGCGATCATTTTGCCGTTCTTGCTGTCCTGATAGATTTTTTTCAGCTCTGTTGTTTTACTTCGTGAGGATTCCCAAAAAGATTCTAGTGCCTCGATCTGACAAGTACTATGCAGGTAACTTTGTTCAATGTCATGTTCAATCTGGTGTGCTGGTACGCATCACTTATGACGTCGTTTTTTATATCTGACACAGACATACGATCAGGATCATCTACCGGCAGGTGAGGATTTCACGATATCCCATCCATTGATGAATCTTGATGATACGTCGAAGGATCCGAGGAACTTCCTTGCGCCGTTGTGAGCAGACGAACGATGCACGTTGTGGTATTCTCCTTGTCTAAAGTATTCTTCGCGTGATTCGCAGGTTTGCTACTCCCTTGCTGTCGGTTGCCGGACAATATCTTGTCCTCCATCTTCGAGGATACGAGTCACAGACACTTCGGACGTCCAGTCTTAGCCGGGAAGCGAACAGACAGGCATTAGCGATTATCGGTGCGCAAATGGCTCTCGAAGGGGGTGGGTCCGAAGGTGAGCTGGCAAGAAAAAGGGCATACGTAATGAGATGACCCAAGTGATTCACCCAGACCTGGACCATAGCGCCGACCAGAGCTACCAAGAGACCTCCAGGCAAGAGTCTAGAGATGCTGGTCACGAAGAGGGACATGAATTGGACATCCTACGTCCAGGTTCGCACTCGAGAGGCACTGAAGAGATCGTAGTCTAAGACCCGAGACACTATCACACGTCGTTGTGTAGATGTTATCGCCTGTCTCAGGTCCTGCTGAACTTCCATTCTGGGGAACAGATACATTTGAATGCACGAGGTGCATCATCATTGCCTTGTCCCATTGAACCGTGGCCGTGCAATGCGCTCAATGGTGGCACAGATCGGTAGTCTTCTCCCATGTCTAAGATCTATACGATGTTGGCAGTTGTGTTGATCTACACGCTTCTGTTCTGGCCTTAGATAGAGACGTTGACTCACAAGCGTCCGCTTTGAAGACCGTGCTCGACGCGCCACCTTGGGATGCACACGGCCGAGATTGGGAAATTGACGAGGAAATGGCAGATCTCCATCTGGACACCGAAGGATAAACTGGGACGGCCCTACACGGGTTACTATGTTGCGAGAGTGGATGCTCCTAGTGAAAGCTGTGCATAGAAGAGAATGACGGCGGGATGGCTCATATCTGCAGGGTGGGATCCGTAGTCGCAGGCGTTGATTGCATTCGATCTGCCTGTATATACGTTTATCCCACCTTGGGCTATGCTCGGAGCCGGTCCGCCATGGTCAACGTTGCTGACATCGGACTCTGTCAGATGAGGTCCTGAGAGCGCTGTTCAAACGTTCACTTGAAGGACTCACGCTGCCAATTACATCAACCGCTGTGAACAGTCAGGGTGATCTTGTCATCGCAGTGACACCACGAAACCGACGACACATGCTATGGTTCACGAAAGTTGGAATTATCAGCGGGCTGAAGTGATACTGTAAGGACCGCTCCGGTTCCGGCCACCGAATCGGCCCGAGCGACACAGTACCGCTTCGTGTATTCTTCTTTTCACCGTTCATCCTCATTCGGCCCCATTCACTCGTCTCTAAGCTTGATCGATAAGCTCGTCTACTATACATTTCATAGCCTCTTTTCCTTCGTATATAAACCATTTTGTACAACCCCTCTCATCATTGATTTCTGAAAGAGCGGTTCAGTCCAAAGCGCACGCACGTTCCGAGAGTCTTCCGTTCACGCACATTTTCCGACAAGTCACGATTCCCGACGCACGCCGGCACTCTTTTATCCTACCAAACTAAACTACTTCTAGGCTCAGTCACCTTCCCCTTTCGCACTCGCATTCGCTTTCCCCGTTTCGTTAACACAACGGAACGGTCCCCCACAATACAGAGGAATGAATATAATGAGGTGCGAGGGCCGTGGGAATCCTCGAGCTTAGACATAGATGTCCAAGTATCACCCAATGTGATGGAATGTGATTAGGTAGTCGCAAAACACCCAAGTGCCAGTGTGGCGGCGACGAATCCGAACCTGACAGAGCGACATACAGCCTGGAATGACACAACTTTTCTTTTCGCACCAAATGCGACGCATGATGTCATCGCTCAAGAGAACGTCATGCTGATATGCAGCACCGTGGCCCGTGCGCACAACAGTCCCGTAGTCAGCGCCACCAAAAAAAAGCGTGAATATCACCCGATTTAGCTTACCCACGGTATCATCGTGTTTTGCTAGTGCCGTGACAATGTTGCTCGGTGAAAAATGATGGCGATCAACGGAATGGAAAGCCTCGGGACGACGCGCGCGAACATCACGGAGATTCAATTCTGAGTCTGATTGGACGCCGCAGGCTAAAGGTCCATCCTATCCAAGTCGACCCTTCCAGAATGTCACTGGTGTTCAGGACGCCCGGGCTGGAGCTCAGGGTTGGGCCATCGTAGAGTTCCCTCTGCTCCCGACGATGGGATGTTTGTTCCTGGAAGGCCGAGCCATATACGCACACCGATGACCACGTCCAACAAGAAGAAAAAAAGAAAAAAAAAGAAAGTCTGTCATTCGCATAACGAAAAAGGTAATACAGATGCTGTCATATCAGGCGTTAAAGATCCAAGTACAAACAGCGGCATGAACGCTTCACTCAACGTTCGGGGTCGTGGAGTACGGGGCAGAAGGAAAAGGATCCGGGGACAAAGATGACAGGTGTCAGGAACGCGGACGAATTGAGCTGGCGAAGTATGGGGGCCGAGGGGTATGCAGCCTCCTCAGTTCCACGAATTCGTGACCATCATACTCGGCGAATGCGGTGGCGACGCAGACTGTTGGAAATACGCAGATTGCGAAGGAGACGCCAGCGAGCCAGGCGGATATAGAGGGACCGTTGGCACCAACTCAAAGACATGCTGTGCGATTGCGCGCGGTCGACCAGGTTGTCCAGTCTGTCCCAAAGGTTCCGGTGCGGACATGACAGCATGTATGCGAGGATCGAGATTCATAAGTTGGTTGGGACCTTCTGCGGCTGTCGTGCCAGACGTGCCACGGCCATCCCAGATACACCGAATCTCATTCCCAGGGATAATCTGGGCAAGAAGACCGGTTGCTACGTGTCTCACTTCGATGAATCGCGAGTCAAAAAGGAGGATGTATGGCCAGTGCATAGCCACACGCTCTGCAGTGCCCTCCCACTCGATCGTTCCCGTAGGACGGCTTGGTGCTCCGTGTTTGTTCACATAAATGCCGAATTCTATGGCATGTGAATAAATGGGTGGACGGTTACAATGATGCCTTACCATCATAACATAGTAGGAACTCGTTTTCGACGCGGAACATACCCATCGGCTTGCATGATTCACAGCGTCTTGCCAACCGTTCGTGACCATCGTCGCGGAGCGGAATCGTCACACTTTTGAAGCTGGAGGTCACGATGTCAGTGAATTATATCTCTGATCCATAGGTAACGTAACGTACTCTGTAAGATCCATGATTTCGAAACCTTTTGTACAGAGAATCGCGATCTTGGCTTTCAAAAAGACCAGGTCGAACGATTCGGAGGGCAGGAAGAATTCCTAATAGGGAAATGATCAACTACAATGAGCCCGGTACGTACTAGTACCCACCCTGTACAAGCGGAACCACTCCGACCGAGCAGGTCGTATACCGAACCTCGACGTGAATGAAGCTGGTGCCTTGGATCGCTCGTTAATTTTCTCCACGACGGGTTCAAGGACACGGAAGACGCTGTCAAGCTGCGAGAAAGTCAATAGGGGACCCCATATCTATGAAAAGGACCCACCCCCTTCTTCTTCATGTAGATGACCAAGGTCCGACCGCCTTGGTTACCCACGCTGAAGAAGTGGACATCTCGTGTACCGTTGACTCGCTGAGGAGTCTGTGATGTATGTGCGCTTTGTGGCGACGACGGAACAAGTGCTTCGATGTGATAGGCGAATAGGGCCTAACCAAAATGTCCACTGAATTTCCCGCTAGACTACAACACGTGATCCACTTACCTTGTCTGCCAGGACGAGGAACATACCAAAGTCTTCCAACATTGCACACTGCGTGACCATCTTAAGGTGTAGCACACGGCGCATGGCTGACGTGATGCCGGGGTTAGATCCGCGACCGTCAGCAACCAGAAAAACTTACATCGAGAGTCGTGTCTGAAGCCGATCCACACACCCTCCGCACACCCGATCGCGACAAGCGCCCTTCCGTCAGTGGTATCTGGAAACGATGATCGGTGAAACGCCAACAACCACACACCAAGGAAAACACCCACTGAACGGCACAGAGCATGTCACTTTGCCAGTAAATGAACTCTCGTGGTTCCATGATGGCGTAGCCGCGCTCGCCGAGATGGCTGGTATGAAGAAGGTATCCGTACTGAGGGGTTCCATCTCAAATACCTTGTTAGACTCTTGAACGACCTTGCGCAGTCCAATGGCTTCTTCCAACTTTTGTTTCCACTCCGCTCGTGCCTGAGGACTCTCCGTGAACAGCGTGTATAGACCACCTAGCCTACCGCTGTAGTGGATCGTGCAAGGATAGACAAGTCGAGAGTCCACCGCGCTATCGGGTGCACCGCTACCTGGTGTCGTAGGTCCACCGGAATCGCCATGTCTGTTGCCAAGTCCTAGGCGTAGAATACCCGCACTTCGTTGCGTGGGCGGATCAAGGAAACTAGTGAGATTGAGGAGGTCCAGAGGGATAGGCTAAGGGTACCGTTAACGGGGCCCTGGACTGGGGACAAACGACTAACCCTGCGATTGACGTAAAACTTCGACACACCGTCCCTCTCTTTCGGTTTCGTCATCACAACTAGACAGAGTCCGTTAAAACAAGTAAAGAAGGGGCACATAATGACGACCCACGATAATTATCGAACAGAAGGACGAAAAGTTCAGTCCACCCATTCCATTCGAAACCAGTCTCCGGCTGTCTCAACAGTTTTCCAGCATGGACTAGTGATCGGTTTTCATTCAGCAGATCCATGTTCTTGCGTTCGTGTCCGTCAACATTCGACCAGTTTCGGTATTACCACCGTACTTACCACTGACTCTCCGGGCTTGAACACGATATTCGAATTGTAGCACCACAGCTGGACCTTTTGCTCTGCGGACTCGACGCCCGGCTCGCTATCTTTTCCAAGTGCCTTGACTATCTCGAGTACCTGTGGAATGGCATCACGATCCTCGTGATCTGCCGGAGTCTCGTCGTAGATCTCTTTCAGAAGCAGTTCGTATCGCAAAAGTCGAGGTATAGGACGATTGATGAAGGTCTTCATGTCTAGACGACGTGTGTCTGGATGACGGGTACATTGCTGCATAACAGGTCAACCTTACAGAAAGGAAAGTAACGAACGTGGGCCATACCTCGACAAACGCCTTGAACTCGTAATTGTTAGCCATCTCATCGTCTATTCGATACGCCGCAATCGGGTAGTTCGGGATATACTCCATGTAAGCTTCCCTGAAACTCAAGGAAGCATCAAACACTGCCGCGGTGATGCTCTTGATCGAGGGGTGTTCCTCCCGCTGGATTTCGTGCAGATTATCAAGTAACTTGCGGTGATGACCATATATCTCTGCAAAGTTGTGGAACACGTCTGTGATGAAGTTTTCCAATCTCTCCCGTGGAATGATGGGCGGGTCTTGCGTCCGTAATGGTTGAATGTACACCTAGTGGAATGAAACACTGAGGAACGAATACGCAGACCATGAAATGATCACCACGTACAATTTCAATGTTTTCCAGGTCCTTCACGTATCCCATCTCACCCTTAATCAACTCAAAGATGATCCTAGAAGTGTGATTCAACTCAAATGCTTCCTCTAGCGGACGAATTGCTCACGACTGGCGTTTGGCCTCGGATTTGCTCAGGCCCTCTCTCAACTCAGCGGGAACCAGGTCATGCCATTCCCACTTTGCGCTGGGTCCTTTACCCATGGCAGTCTGGAACGTGCGCAGCTGGGCGACATTCTGTAGATCCTTTATGGCATGGATAGCTTCCGCAAGATAATACGCGTCCGGATTGCCCTCAGTTGTTTCCTTCATAATCGCCTCCAGAGCAAGAGGATACTTTTGGAGATGCTCCGAAGGTCGTGACAGGAAATGCTTCAAATCCAGCCGTCTCGATTCTTGCTTCACAGATTGACGCGAGCACTCCTGGAACACAAATTCAATCACAAAGATCGAGTAACAAGTAATTGAGTATCACCACGAACCTCGAGGAAAAGCCTCAGGTTGGCATTCGCTTCGATCTCCTCCTTGAATCGCTTTTCAGCCAAGGGAAGATGTGCGATATAAGTTGGGTACGCATATCGGAAGCTTCGAGCAGCTTCAACGAAAACATCTCCGATCTTCTGAATGATCGGAGATTGTTCTCGCTGGCGAACATACATCGCTTCTACAAGTCTTTTGTTGCACTCCCGAAGATCAAGGATATTACCGAAGACTTCCTCGATGAATTCATCTAGTTGGGCAGCAGGCATGATATGCGTGGCGCGACGGAGAGGGCGGATGTAAAGCTAACCACGTTTGAGTGAAAAATCGACAAATGGTAATGATGGGAACGTACAGTTTCAACAGAGCCAAGATCTTGGACATACTGCTCTTCTTGACTGATCGTTTTGTGGATGATCCTTTGCCAAAGACATGAGCAGAGAGCCGTACCAACTTGGTGAATACGAACGTTTGGCGATGAACCTCACTTTCTGGAAGACTACGAAGAATTGCGGGATCAACGGTATTCAACCAATCTCTGGTCTAATACAGCACATAAGCAATAGCCCCCAAGCTCCTGTCTGTTGACTCACATGAGGTGTAACCGCTGGTTCAGATACTTGGGTGACATCCGTTACGAGAGTGGCCTGAAACAACCTCAATTTGCGTCATGGACGTAATCGAGGCACTCACACGTCTTCGTGGACAAACCCACGAATAACATGGGTCTTCCTCGCTGCACGTCGAGGTGTAGCATTTGGTGAGCATCGTGATCACGGCTGTTGGAAGCTCTTCCCTTTCCCTCTGGGACTCTGAACCACCCTCGAGATCATCTAGGAACATGTACACGTCCTCAACTCCGTCCTGCAGTGGTTTATCACCCCACTCGACCTCATAAAAGAAAAGTTGACTTTGAAGGCTACGCGCTACCTGTAACGCGGCACGTCTGTCTGCCGTAGAGACACCGTGGTTAATCAGCAGCTCCCGTTGGATTTGTGATTGAATTGTCGACTGTGAATGAGTCATGATAATCCGAAGGACTACTATTGAGAACGGCACCACGTACAACGATATCCTTTCCGGTGAAGGCACGAGGATACGGGATACTGCTCTTGACATGGGTACCCCTTGGAACCTTATCGCGCAGCCTAACAGCAAGATGAGAGAGTAGACTGAAGTTGACAAAACGATCAGGATCTGGGTCGTCGCTGTCAGTAAAGTAATCTTCGTCTTCGTCTTCGGGATCAACCAATGCTGCACCGGAGCTGCCAGCAGCACCATAGTCACCTGGCCGGGAGTGGTCAAATGAGTCTGTACTAGGGGCCTGGATGCCGTAACCATTTGGGGAATCGTCGTATGTTTCGGGGTATCCCATCGCAGAGGGTCCAGCAGTCGAGAACGTATAAGTACCAGCAGAAATGTTATCTCTCGCGAGCGGTACAGGGCCAACTTTGGATGACTGATACCCGCTGTAAGTGGTAGCTGCAGTGGTAGCTGACGGATTCCGTGCCAATAGATCTGTTTGAGCTGACGAAACTGTTGAGCCTACTGAGGTAGCACGACCCAAACTAACGTCCGCATCTTGTCAGGACAGCTGCGTCAGCGCTGCTGAATCAGATATCCGAATAAACGACTTACGGTTGATGTGGTCGGTCGATTGTGAATACTGCAGTTGAAGGTCCTTGACACGTGGAACTGGAAGTACACTTGTGTTGTTGTCTGGATGGGGACGAGCACTGACTTGCGGATACCCGTCGGTGTATCTCGATCTCGATTGACCGGACAGTTGCTGTTGATGGGTCAGGCGCCTTCCCGCGGACTCCTCTACAGCGTACATCTCGAGAAGCGAATTCTCGTCAAAATGGCCATTGACACCCGGAATCGCTGGCGCTGAAGCGCCTGCAGGTCGTGCGGAGGTTTTGCGGGTCAGATGATCACGGATATCGTCTGCGGCCGGACTACTGCCATTAGACTGGTTGGGAACAGCTGGAACTGGTTTGTAGATATTAGGGCCAACTTCAGAATGGGGAGCTGCGATGGGTTTGGCGGATGTTGGTGAAGCTACAGATCCGGTCGAACCCCGACTGCCAATGAAACCAGACGATTGGGGGCCGGGTGCGGGCGGTAACTGGCGACGACTAAAGATGGAGGTATGAGGAGGTGACAGAAACGACTGAGAGGCGGCATACCCTTCGACATTCGCCGTTCCTGGACGAGACGTAGTGGGCGGAGCTTGAGGAACTTCACCAAGATGAGGATCTGTGGGACTGGACACCGGTGGAGGGACGGCGCCAGGAGGAAGAGGCAACGGCCTTAGTCGCCTGTGGGAAGTAGGAGAAACCGTAACCTCGATATTGGAGCGAACTTCAGGGGGAGGGGGTGGTTGTTCTGATAAGGTAGTTGGGACGCTGTGCACAAGGGGGCAAAAACGGCGATACATACGTGGGACGCGAGGAGGGGAACTCCTTGCTGGAAACAGAGGTTGACTAGTTGGATCCAGGTCTGCGCGGAAGGTGTTGGGGTAGTGTTCTCTCGAATTGAGAGAGACAGCGTTGACGGGAGAATGTTCTGTGGGCGAGGTAGATTCTTCACCAAATATGCGCCAGACTTCGTCGTAGAGATGTTGGAGATCCTCATCGCCAGGCGGAGGTGGTCTAGGGTTGGATGGAAGAGTAGACATGGTCATGGTGAACTGGAAGGGTTAATCACGGCAGTGTAGAAGCTGGGGATTAGGCCCTGTGTTCGACGCGCCTAATGTACTCGACGGCGAGGACGACGTCGGGACAGGTTTGGAGCGATCTCGTGCAGTGAAGCGCAATGATGTTGTGCGTGCGGACAAACCGAGTCGACCGCCGCAGCCCGTCAATTCACACCGGACTCGGCCGTTATTGTAGCCGACGTGACACGACGCTCAACTTCTCGACTTCCTCGTTGTCAATGGCATCGGAAATCGATGAGACTTCTCGTAGATACTGCGATGACTCTACGTACGACGGCCATTTTGTGCAAACCAGTTATTGATACTCAGCACCGGAGAGGCGGTCGACTTCTCGGACGTCCGTCGGGGCCGATACATACCTAGATGGGCAGGTACAGCTGACCCAGGGCTTCAGCTTGACCGACAACCTCTTATCAAACACTGATCGACCACGAATAGCCCGATCGCCATGACGAGAGTACCAAAATTGACCTCGTCAGTGCACGACATCAGCGCTGAGAAACCCCCATTTGGTTCCAGGTGAGCAACCAGTCGTCGTTGTCGCCCTCGTCTTGTCACTGCCCTGCGATTACATAGATTCTTGACAGATGATGCGGACGTATGGGCCCAGAATGCCTGGGATCATGTCCCTCCCCCCGATGACCAGACAGCAAGCGTCGCTTCTTCTCTCCAAAGACAGCGACTTGCTCCTGTCTCTGACGAAGATAAAGAAAAATACAACCTAAAACCTGCCAAACACTGGTACGAACATCGTTCATACACGTTGGATTGCGTCGTGACATTGTCACGGAAGGGATAATTTTTACAAGGCGAATGCAGACAACTTTTTTCGTGACAGAAAATGGTATTCTACTCCGTTGATGATCGCAGAGCCTCGCCTCACTTGTGACTCAGGCTGCACCTAGAATTTCCAGATCTGGTGGCTGCCGCCGAGCCTGAGGTATGCGACCCCCTCCATTGTTTTGTACCCACGCCAACTTCTTGACCAGGCAGGAGAGATCACTATTTGTGAAATCGGTTGTGGTGAGGGCATCAACACTGTACAGGCCGCCCAAAGTTTTCTCTAACCAGCTCAGTCCAGGTGCCGGAAACGCCGCATTTCCACTACTTTCCGCAAACAAGAACCCCCAGCTTATCATCCGGGCATATGACTACTCCTCGCACGCAGTCAAGCTCGTACAGGCACGTATCTTCGTCTTCGCTTTCCAACGCCTAGCATACAACGTCCCTACAGAACAATCCTCTGTACAGTAACCCGCCTGTCGGCTCGATTCATTCCGCGATATGGGATCTCACCTCCGCAAACACACTCCCACCCGGCGTGCGGCCAGCAACAGTCGACATCGTTCTCTGCGTCTTTGTCCTGAGCGCTCTACACCCTGACGAGTGGGGCAAAGCAATAGCGAACATCCACCGCGTACGTCTTCTTCGCGCGTTTCATCGCTCGCGTCGTTCATCCCTTGGTAGATGTTAAAACCGGATGGGATCGTCCTCGTCCGTGACTACGGGCGGTACGATCTCACCCAGCTCCGGTTCAAATCCGGAAGAATGCTTGACGACAACTTTTACATCCGCGGAGACAAGACACGCGTTTACTTTTTCGAGCTGGGTGCGTCCGGTCTTCCACATAGGTTGGTACCGTCATGACCCACCGAATAGATGAGCTCGCGCTGATGTTTACCGGCTCTCGTGCGTCGTCGGACAAAACGATTCGAACAACGGAAGAAGTGACAGACGTAGAGGAGGATCGCGCACCGCCCGTTTCGAGTCCGCCACCTCATACCCCACCATTGAGCGACCCTGTCTCACCCGAACCGGTCTCCCAACTATCAGCGGACCAATCCACTGAGGGACCAATCCTGCCTGCCACAATCCATCCTAGCCTCTTTGCTCCCCTCCCGTCTTACCCCCCTCACCCCCTGTTTTCCATTGAACAGCTGGGGGTAGATCGAAGGTTGCTCGTGAATAGGAAAAGGCAACTGAAGATGTACAGAGTATGGATGCAGGGCAAGTTTAAAAGGTCGACTCCCCTACAGCTGGACGTGGAGTCATCTGGGACAACATAGTGGTGATGACATCCCTCGAAGCGGTTTACTCTACATTAGTTAACGTCTCGCGGGATGGTAATATGTATGGATGCTCGTAGGATCGTCATAGATACACAAGGTAAAGCTGACTAACTACAAATCTTGCCATGCGCCGAAGACAAACTATAAGAAATCCACGGCGCGTTTCCGCCCTCTCGGTGGTCCGGCGATATCACCCTCCTTCGTGACATCCTGACCATCTAGGGGTCTCTTGGCAGGAAGATCCTTTACGATATCCGGCGGTGGTTTCTCCACCCACACTTCCTCCTCCGCATGTTCTCTGTGCTTCTTCCGTTTCTTCTTCGGGCGATCCCGTTCCCCGGTTTCCCGCCGGGCCAGTATCAAAAGCGATTCGCCCCCGTCTTCGTCGACGTCAAACGACACCAGAGGACCCGTCTTAGATTTCTTGCTCTTCTTCTCCTTTGCAACAGTCTCTTTCCCATTTCCATTCCCGTTGCCAGAATGTGATTGTGAGTCCCGAAGGGCAAACGTCGGTTTGAACGTCGACAGATCCACTTTTTCGTTTACAACGACATCCTTGCTCGTGTCGTCCGGCGCGGCAGAAGGGAGAGCAGGCTTCTCCGCCGTTAGCAACGAGGTCGAGGGCTGTGAGGGCGTCGGAGCCTCGATATCATCCTCCTTGGGCTCGTCCTCCTTCTCATCCTCGCTCTCTTCGTCGTCGCTCGCAAAGATGGCTTTGAAGATATCCATGGGCGGCCGTTCGTAGGTGAGAATGTCTTCCCCTTGGCCATCATCGTCTCCCAACCCAATGTTCGCCAAGTCCCGTTTGCCCCGTGGGGCGGACGGACCGGGCCGTTCTTCCGTAGCCCCCCCGGTCGCATCGTCTCCGCCACCCGTCGCGTCCATGCCCGCACTCTGCGACACGTCTGCATAGGCAGACGTCGACGCCTCTGGCGTATCGAAGTGCACGTCCGAGTTGGGATCCTTGACCCCAAACCGTTTACAGAGGAGACGCGCCGGCTGCCATGGTTTCACTTCTCTCGTCATCGGTCCGTACATGCCCAGTCGCGCAGCGTGTACCTTGGGTTCTTCTTCCTTTTCTGCTTCCTTCTCTTCCATAGGCGGCTTCTGTTCTGATTCCTGGAGCGCTTGTTCGGCGCTCGGCGTGTGCAGTCCCTCGATGATCTTGGGACCCGACTCGACGACGGCAGCGCTCGTAAACCTTCCTGCCATCGCGCCTGAGACAGGACGAAAGAGCGCGGCGGCCTTGGCGAATTCACCCATCTCGAGTGCATAGGTCTCTGGCGTCTGACTCGGCAGCCGTGCGGGTATGGAGACACCAGATCCAGGCTCGGCGTGTGCGCGTAGATAGGCAATATAACGTGATTGTTTATTGGGATTGAAAGTAAACGGTTGGAATCCTTGCAACGCGGCCTGTGCCACGTGTGGTTCGGTGTGGGGGATGTAAGGTCCTTGGGATGGTATTGTTTGGGGTGTCGTCGTATCAGTCGTGGAAGGACGAGTGGAGTGACCGGCTGCAATGTTTCTGATTCGCTCTTGGTCTTTCTTCGACATGTATTCAAAAACGGAGCGCGGCGCAGATGGAAGAGGCGTCTCTCCCAATGCAGCACCGCGCTGAACAGCGGTTTAGTATGCAAACATCACCTTGTTCGAAGCACACGAACCTGATCCGCAGATATCCCAATCTTCCACTGGGCGTGCGTTTGAGGTTGGCCGGGTACAGGGAACCGTGGAATGTTTTCCTTCCCGGTAAGAATTCTTTGCTCATGTTCCCAAAGTGCCTTTGGATCGGGTTTCCACCCTTTTGGCACATCGGGAGAAGGGAACCTGAATAGGTCAACGTGCGTCGAAGGAGACCATCGCTCTACAAACGACTTACCACAGGTCTTCTGCAACTGGCTTCTCCGAAAGTCTAAACCCGGAGATTACGGGTTGTCCATCGCGGAACACACCAGCGCCACTTGGTTTTGCCTGAAATATGTGAATATCCATCCCGGAAATACAAAGCGAGACTCACCTTTGATGCAGGGACAGTCGTCCTGCTGGATTTAGACTCACGGCCTCTAACAAATACGCGCTCTTCGTCATGCATGTCGTTGATGTCGAAAGCATGCAGACCTCTTCCATGACCCGCGTTGTGATCATAGACGTCCAAATCATCTTCATCCGCATCGTTCAGTGCCCCAAGTCCGAAACCGCCTTACGAGCCAGTATAAGGTATCACACAGCCAAAAGGGGACTGCACGACATACCCGCGAGCCGTGGTCCTTGGGTGCCATGTTTTTCTTGACCGTGGATCCCCAAGCTTGCATCAAGTCCCAGAGATTTATTGTACCCAAGGCCATGTACATTATCTTTGCGAGGAACGACGATCGGTGGAGTATCCTTTGGCGCATAGGTATGCTTCTTGGCTTCGTCGTCAACATCCGGTCCGGTCCTATCTGGATCACGTCCGTACTGAATCTCGCGTTGTCGCCACGTCACTCTAGGTCCTATACCCTGACCCGGCCTCCAGCCCATCTTCTTCAGGATCCGTCCTCCGGTCGAGTCCTTTGGTGCGGGTGACATGGCTTGTTCGAGCGCGAGGGTGATCGGACTGTCATGATCTACGTGAGATAAGACACGCGAGAAAGTAAATCAGAACGCACTCTTTCTGGGTGTGGTCTTCTGCCGCCCTACGAGCTCTCTCAGCCTCAGTACCCCCAACGATATCCATCTGATCGTATCCGCTGACAAGTTTCTGGTCCGCACGGAGTTCGGCGAGGTCTTCTTCGTCCATAAAATCCTCCGGTCTTGCTACCCGAGCCTTGGTACGGTCCGATCTGGATGACACGAACGTCGAGGGTGTCCATCCTGAAGAAAAGGTGGTGAATAGGTCCTAACCGAGAACAGAGCTAGACGAACCTTCCTTGGAACCGACCGTGTTAAAGTAGCCAGCAGAGAAACCCCCGGTGAAGGCACCGTGTAATCTTCTTCGGCCTTTTTCATCTCTCACCTAGAAACGACCCATTAGATTAATAGCCCACAGGAGAGTAGCAACTGACTTCTTGCTTCCATAATGGCACGAACTCGCCTATATCTTTGGACTTGTCGAGAGGGGGAAGTGGTGTGCCAATCTAGAGAATTGTGAGTTGTACGAGTAGAGAAGGAACGAAATAATAGCGTACCAAGCAGAAATTCTCGTTGGATTTCCTGCTCGACGTATCGACCCCCAAGTCGCCGAGTTTGCGTTTCAGCCTCGCAGAGCTCATTAGAGACAGCTAATCGAGACTTCAAGTTGTAGACTACAATTGCCACTGCCAGTAGTATGTACATTACATGGTAATGCGAACAACACGTACAAACAAACATCGGTTAGGGGTCAACGTTTCAAAAACATGCCCGGTAAGTCTACTACTCAACGAAGTTGCAAAACACATTCGCATTCTCACCGTGGGTCGTCCTCCAAAACTCGAACTCACGATTAAATCTCGTCGACCGCTGCCAACTGGTTCCCGAATTTCTGACCCATTTTGCCACCTTACTCACCTATGGCGATGAGCACACTATGGTGGGTCCAGCAGCAACGGGTGATTTGAGCAGTATACCCGATATTGTCGCCGTCCACTCCGAAGATCGACGTGGTCTCTAAGGGCGCAAAACCACTTCAGGAAGTTATAAACAAGAAATCCATTCATAGTGAGTACACATTACCACCACTGTTATGGGTCGTGAGGGTAAAGCCCAGTCCGGCTCTGATGCCCGCTTAGACGATCTGGAGCATCAATACCGGGTTGCGTTCATCCTGATTATTTTATATGCCCTTTGTGTTCTCAAAAAAGAAAAGCGGTCCCAGCTTCGGTGCCATCGCCACTGACGCCACTTGCCGTGTGAGACGGTATATAAAAGGTTTGACATCTTTTTGTGAGCGCATCCTGAAGTATGGTTTAGTCTCGTTTTATATTGTAAGTAACTGGGACTGGGCGTCCAGCGAAAATCTCCCGTCCGCGCTTTGTGAGTGACGTTAGTGATAACTGATCGCACGATAAAGGGAGTCTGGAGACTTGTTGGCATTTGTTTCTAACCTACCGTGGGACAGATCATCACCTTCGACCATTGGACGACGCCTCATCCTCAATCAACTTTTCGTGGGTGCTAAATACGACCTTTAACAACGCACGAGCTGAGCCAAGAAGTGGGCAGGCATGGATCTGTGATCACCTTCTTCAGCGCTGGAGCGCCATGCCATACATCGTGTCACGCACACGGCCCAATGCCATCACAATTCGTACCATATGTATATGATACAGCATAGGCCGCGAACGACCGGGCACCGGTACAACCATTGCAAGGAGGTCGCAGTCAATCATCAAGATCAGCCGTAGGTACTACCACGCCAGTTTTCGCTTTATCGGAAATGGACTAATATCGATTTGTAAAAATGCTAGGTATAAAGGGAGCGACGAAATCACATGTCTTCCCAGATCCCCGAGCCAATACCGAACAGGTCCAAACTCAAGCTAAAGAACCATGGACCCTGGAGTTGGACTACATAGGGTCCATACAAAAACCTTTTCTTCCGGCTGGCAGTGGTAACCAAGGGAAGCGATGAAATTGTAATTTGCAATTCTGGAATCCGCAGCGGGTCCTTTTTCTCGTTTCGGCGCCGCCTGATCTGACCAGGGCAGTTCAACCCTTACAGATAGATATGGTGGACCCTCTTTGCGGTCATGCTTTCGGCAAATGTATTTTTGTACCTCAGTAGCGGATATGGTTGAGGCCTCACGGTATGTTCTACTCCCAGGCCCATGCCTCAATGTCGAGTTCATTCAATCAGCAGTGAAGAAGGTACATATACCCGGTTGCGCGAATACCCGACACCTAAACTATCATCTGCAAGGACAGGATCTGTGCCAATTGAATTGTTACTCAGCATTACACTAAACTGCAGGGTCCTAGTCTCGACACCCATCCGCTTTGGTACTCTCAGGATCTGTCGATAAACGAAACGCGTTTGTTTGGGCTGATGAGCGGCCCCATCATTTCCCAAAAAGTACTGACAGATTTCGAGATCAGGGTCCTTCGGTAAGCCACAGGCAGCATCTAACCACGATTCGGACACCCTGGTAGCGCTCATTGAATACTGACCCATTATATTCTCGCGGGCAGTCAGCACCGAGGTACAGATTCAATACAAAGTTCATGGATAGACGATGTCCCATGATATCCCAGAATGGGGCCAAGTCATGGGCCGAAGTTTTATTTGAGGGTACAAACTGACTCGCAGGGTAACTGCGCCTAGCAGTCGGCATGAGCACCCTGAGACCAAGGTCACCGTGGTTCACCGAACGCGGAAAGGGGGTGGAACGGTGCTGCAAGATTTGTACTATGTGGTCGGTGATCCTGTGCTTCATGTTGTGCGAGACAACGACGTTGATGGTCGAGGCATTGCCTATTTATTGCTGACCACTATGTATATAGAACGATACCAGCGTAAATTCGGGTTCAGTGACCGTTATGTGTGTGTGCTATTGATCAGATGCCGATGCATTACAGCGATCGTCGAGCCGTTCAATACGGAGCAGGCACGTTTGGCTCCGGTCCAGCCGGCTTTCCAAGCATTTTTCGTAGAATCTAGTATGCAACGTCAGCACCAGACGCGACGTCAAGAACATCACAAAAAAAAAAAAAAGAAATAACGACGCACGGGTCTTTGCATGTGGTGGCACTCAAGATGCTCGCATCGCCAACATTGAGCGCTTGAGCTGCGTCATGCAAATGGCTCACTTCTCCACGGCTATGGCCGATAAGGACGTCTTCAACTTGACATACAGTATCTGTCCTTCGTCACACGCCTCGGCATTGCCAACGAGATACGATAGGTTCGGCGAGTTGGCAGGCCCCGAGTCTACGCCGTCCATGTAATTCTCCCAGTGGTAAAGGGACAGTAGCTGGCGGCGACACGGAAGGCTCAAGAAGGTCGGCAATAGGGAGGCCTCAGAAAGATACCTTCGCATCTTTCGATCCAGGACCAAGAACTCGTGTCATAATTAGACCCGTCCAACATGCCCTGGTAGCCCAGATTGGGCGGAGGCGAAACCGCTGGTCGTCGGAGTCGACGGTCCAGGCGGGCTCACTGTACTGCTGCCACTCGTATTGTCACTTTCGTCGCTAGTATCGTCATCGAGACCGAGAACACCCTCGCAGCGAGATATGAAGGGGTTTAGAGTGGATTGAGGCGGCGTATCCATGCTGTCATTGTCAAGAGCGACAAGCAAGCCCTCGGGTACTAGTAAAGGACGGATGGAAAGTGCGGTAGACAGCCGTCTTTGGATTGGAAGCGATGTGGGTCACACCCTCGTCGAGAGTCCGAGTCAGAAGGAGAGGAGGGAGGTATCGCTGGAATTGGCCTGTCAGAGTAGCGGCGCCAAGGGGACGACTTAGCGTTTGGTAATGCTGTGGAAGGACAAGGGCATGGTTGTCGTCCCACGCCGATCAGGCGAACAGGACAGTACGCTCGGTAGCAGACCGCGCAGGCGGTGAACTAAAGCCATACTACGAGGTACAGTATGGTAAGGAGACCACAATCACAGATCTTGAATCACAACCATGGACTGGTGCTGGAACTAGCGACACGGGGGACGAGACTCGAAGGGTTCTGAAGGGAATCCTGGAAGACAGAGGAGTCAGAACCTCTGTTCTCGGTTGTGCAGGTGAGAAGTTCCGAGGTAATATCACGGTTCTGAAGAGCCCGACTCTGAATGGCTCCCGGAGTGTCCTCGCTAGCGATTGTATTTTTGGAGGACACATTAGAATTAGTGGTATTGAGGGTAGCTCTCGAAATGGCTGAGATACTAGGACACAGGCACTCTCAAAGCGGCGCTGACTTCACTTCCACGACTTGAGGTCGCATGATGGCGAACATGTCGAGCAAAGGGCTGCTGACATCCGAACCGACGGCCTGTGTGGTATTCGCCTTGCGCAAATACTCAACGTTTAACCTACATATGTGGTGGCGGGGTGCCAAATACTTACTGCGGGCCCAACTTTGTAGCTGTCACATCACCATGTTCAAGCACCTCCCAGCCTTGAAGCAGAGAGCTCACTCGATGGGTGCTCCTTCGACTCCCGAGTCTGATCATGAATATTAATAGACAACCTTAGGATTCATTCTACAACTCTGATTTCCCTGCAGCCATGTATGTAATTCACCCCACCCCTATCATTATTCTAGGCCGACATCCGGCTGCCCCTCAAACTGGTCCATCTTCCTGCGACTGCTCGAGGCCTGTGATGAGGTTCCGTCACGGTAGATCACACAACCATTTCATTCTATCCACCCTGACCTTGTTATCCTAATTTGTTCTGTGGGTTCATCTGGCGGTCTTCCGGCAATAAGTCAGCATTACCGTTCCCCTAGCGGCGGTTGCTGTTTTCCGGGTTCCTCCGGGTCGCTGTTCCCGATTAGCATCATGTAGGCCCGCTTCCAGGGTCATGCAAATTAGAACCGCTATTCAATGTCAATATATCCAACATTTGATCAATTGCTCCCGCTGGCACACGGGACACGAAACTTATCCGATGGCGATTGTGAGGCTACATGTAACGGGAGCTTTCAGAAATACAGACGAAGCAATCAGTGTGATGGCGTTAAATTTGAAAACACCTCGGAAAAGTCCCCATCTGTGTAACCAAGAGAATGAGACGAGAAAGACTGAATCCGACTTGCGAACTCGCTAGTACAGCACAATGAGCCAGCAATTGTGAGATCTCATAATATGAGATGAGCACGAAAAAAGATTGCATGGTTAGTAAGTTACAGGGAATTCGAGCCCAACCTTCAGTTTCAAGCTTTTTCGGCGTTCGCCATCAACTCCGATGCCAGTCACCGCTGTGATTACACGGTCGTTAGATTGATTTTGTTACAAAACAAGCCCAGCGCTGCTAGCAACGTGTTAATCGACCTGATCCGGGGATTTCGGGCCCAGTATAGATCTCTCGGGGAGGACGTGGGATGACGAAGTTGGCTCCTCTGGGAGCCTTTGGTCCAAGTTGTATTTTCTACCTACGCCGCGCAATCAACTTTTGCAGAACATGCCTCAGACAGCGCTCCCGGCGAAAGCACGCTTTGGTTTGTTTCGTAATACCTCAAGTCTCAGGGTCCGGTGCGAGGTAACAGTAGGGTTTGGTCAGCTAGTCAGGGTGATGGACGCTGGCGCCTTTCTATTCATCAGCCCCCACACTGAGTCGGTCTCACCCCTTGCCTTTTGCAGACCCAGAAGCCGGCCCATTCTGTGGTGTAAGCATCATTCCCTGGTGGGAGGGTAGGGTGAGCTGCCACTTGCACAATTAAATATTGCATTTCGAGTCACCCGGGGTTCATTCTTGACACCCATTTTCTTCTCAATAGGTAACTCGACTGTGGCATTGCACTGTGACGGTCCATATTCCGTTGCCGTCCATCATGTCCGTGCCAGCGGTGTTCCTGAGTGATTTGTACACATGCCAGTGAGTGTATGCAGTGTTATTGCATTCTTGGCTCATTCCCTTGCGAAGGCTGTTGAGTGTCGCAGCATACACTTTTCTCGTTTACAATCATCTCCTTACCCTGTCGCAAGAGGTCCATCTCATGCGAATGTCAAGGGCGAGCCTAAAGGTTGCGATGTCTCATGACAGGTAGAATATATCTGGAGTTCTTAGTGTTGCTGCGGCTGATGAGCTGCACTGCCAAAATCGTGAGAGCCGAGCTGATTTTAGCAGTGCGGCTCGTCAGCCGCAGCAACACTAGGAGTTCTCCATGGACAGTCGTCAAAGGACTCTTCCTGTACAGCCGATATGTGAGCTTGGTTGGACAGCTGTTCATTGTGTTGGTGGAGACAGGCAGTCTAGGACACATTTCCAAAAAAGTATGGATTCTCTGTGTTCCTCGGTCACTTACCGAATTTGTTTGCACACCAGTTTTGTATGATCTTTCAAGTATTCTCTCCAATCATTATAGTCACTTGTGGAGAATCAATCCGCAGTGAGTTTGCAATCTGGAGTTCAACAGTTCATTTCTTATATGCTCAAACATAGTTTTGGTTGTGATTTGTGCTTCTGTGATCATGCGATGCAAGCGCAGCATTGCACGTTTGCTGAATACGCTGTACGTTGTTTATGTCATTACCATCCTTGTGGTAGCAGTTTACCTTCTGAATGCTGGTGGTCGTGAGTGTCGCCTCTTGGCGCTCTATGGATATGCCACACAAACCTTGTTACAGCTTTGTCATCCCTGTACCTAAATGAAACTGGGGTATGTTTTGCACCAGCAGGCAGTATGTCCTCTGTTTCCTTATTCCTTGGTTTGATTCCTAAATCTTGCAGGTAATGGTGTAACATCAGGAAACCCTGTTTTCACACGGTAGCAAGCGACCCACACGAGTAGTGCCGATAGCTTATGTAGCACTACGTAGCGTTGGGTTCACGCGCCACCTTTACATATCCCGGGTAGAGATGGTAGATCCTTCCATTCCCTGTGGACAATATATAGAGTATGTACATAAAGTAATTGTCTACA
>JBBPMU010000163.1:0-45202 GCA_038090475.1 Wakefieldia striispora | reverse complement strand
AAATAAAGTTTATTCGGGTGGTTCGTCGCAGCCATGTACGTTTTGGGGCCGGCAACTCGGCAACCTTCCATTTATGCTCAAAAATATTATATTTATTTATTATTTATTCCATGGGAAGTCATCCAGTTGTGCTTCCATTCAGTCGGACCCGATCATGGGCGTGTGTATTGTTTGAATGGAAGAAGAACTTGGCATTCCCAGCAGGAATTCTGATAAGTTTTTGGTGTCCATTTTTCGTCTTCCGCGCTGGTTGTCCACCAGTATACTATACTCAATGGAGATAGAGTGAGTAATCGGATCTAAAGAGATAAATCGGGGTTGTCAATTGTTTCTCATCCGAGTCTCGGTTGAGCATGATGCATGATGGCGACCCTTCTCCCCCCTGGATGAGTCCTGGGGCGGGTCAAGGTCCCGCGTTTGCCCAGGCTTTGTCGCCTGTGTACATTTCGTTTTGCTCGTTCTTCCCTCAATGTTGAGCCAGCCTCGCTGGCCAGCAGAGAGAAAGGAGGAATCTTCCATGCCAAGTTTGGGTGAGAGCCATTTTTGAAACATCATGCACCATGGGTCCAAAATCTCCTTGCATCTTCTCGGCTTATCGCTAGCATACTCAAGTACTGGTGCGTCCAAAGTAAAGCCATCAAGATGTTACTCGGAGACGTCAAATGTTCCACCAAGTGTGTCCAACACGTATCCTGGTGAGCGAGCGACCACACTATATCCTTCATACTACCCGGTGGTGGGTTTGAGCAAATGTCTCGTCAACTTTCCCACTGGCGAAGCCGGCTAATGCGACAGCAGAACGTTACAGGGAGCCGATGTTGGAGTACACTGTGAAGATTCGGCTCCTGGACACTGAACTACGTGACCTGTCTTACTGAAAGGATACTCGCAATGCAGGCGGTGCATCCGACACCCGTGCCGAGCGCTGACTGGACCTAAAAGTTGGTAGCGACTAGCAACGCAACGCAACGCAACCTGTGTTCTACACTTGGCCCTTCCAGCGAAGAACTTGAAAACGTTCTTTGAAAGTGGTGCTACGGTGCTCTCGAATTAACGCGTCGTCGAGCTCCATCATTATCTCTAGATCAACGACGTTGGAAGTAAGGCAGGGTCAGGTAGATGACGGTTCTAAATATACATATCTACTCTCTGGCGGATCAAGTGGCGTGTCGTGTGTTCAAGGGGGCAAGCCATTGAAGTCTGGGATTTCAAGGTGAGCTCACGCCCCAAGGTTATATGATGCCAGCGTGAACTACTTGAAGTAGGACATCGTCCAAGTAAGGTTACGGTAGTCATGTTGATGACTCGGAATCGTGCAAATCACGACGCACAATAATAACTCGACGATAGCCAGTCATCCAACGCTTTTCTCTCATGAACCAGGATCCAGAGGGGAACCCAGACCTGCCCACGCCAGCCTCGTATGCCAGCACGACACCGTCCGGCTACATGGCGCTTTTGAACTTCTGCACGCCATCTTCAACGCTATTTGCACGACACTTCCTCAGGTCATCGTATAAACTCTACTCGTAAGGGCCACATAGCCAAACCATCACAAATTGTGGATTTGCAATCCTGATGCCCTTTGTGCTCGCTGCTGTACTTTGTGCTGCAGCCATTCAGGCTTCGCTACCCTCTCTTGGATGTAAGCGATCACCGCGTTGACAACGTCGCAAATTGATATCTTCACTCCATACACGAGTACTGCATATCGTCCCCTTTTTGAGACGATTACATGGGACTGCGGAAGTACAATACGACCAGCTGATCATTGTGCGCGACGATCCGCGGAATTTTGATACACTCCTGCACAATCAAGGTAACTGTGAAGCCAACCCAGATTTCCATCCTGTCGCTTCCGGTGGCGACGATGACTCCACCCAATGCTGTAAGGTGCTTAGCTGTGCGTAAGGAGGGCTTAACAGTCGTTTGGGTCGTTTTTTAAACGCATAGGGTATGTGGGGTATGACCACCATGATCGTCGCCAACCAGGGAACAAACCCCGAAGAAATGTACGATTTAGTTCAAACCTCTTATGTGCGGTCGCGCACTTTGCTCACCTTGCAAGGAGTCCCCCGTCACGAATGCTGATTTCTTCCTCGAGAACTTGAACTCCACGCTCTTCCCAGACATTAGCTCTGATATTGAATGCCACATTAGCTTTGCAGACAAGCAGGCACTGTGATCCTTTGGATCTCTCATTCTCGTCTGAAACGTGTCAATTCACCGTGACAGGACTGCAACGGATATCCTCGCTGCCGTCGAGCAAACCATGTCAGAGTGTGGTACGACGGCCGTCACCTTGGTCTGTCACTCTCTGTAGGGCTTCCATCCACCATACTGCGAACGCTTGTCACCGGATATAATTCATACGACTTGATGCATTCTTCGACCTGTAGGTGCGACCATCACCCTCCTCGACTCCGTATGTCTCCCTCTCTGGCCGCCCGCCGGAATGACCTTCCAAACCTTCTGCTACGGCCTCCCTCGCATCGGAAACTAAGCCTTTGCCGATTACGTAGACGCCAACATGCACTTGACATACGTCAACAACGAAGAGGATCCCATCCCGATCTGCCCTGGCATGTCCTTGGGCTCCACCCATCCGGAGAAGTCCATATAGAGGATAGTGGCGAGTGGGCAAATTGCCCTGGTAAGCCCCCTGTCTGGAATTATTCAAGTTATAGACAACAGACTCACGCTCGAACAGGCCAGGACAACCCGAGTACACAATGCATCGTCGGCGACGTACCTCACATCTGGGACGGTAACTTCGACGACCACGATGGCCCTTACAAAGGGATCACGATGGGTTGTTAATCGAGGCACCGTTTTTAGCGACATAACACGGAGGTGTTCTTTGGGGACGTTCATGCTTTGCATCGAAGTAGAGGATTCGACATTTCTGGATGTATTGGACCTTTGAATTTCCAAGGTTATATACTTTCATTGGATCTTACTTGAGGAGGGTTGAGAATGAATGGTGGCTGCTAACGTTAAGAAGGGGGTTCTCTTCCTTTTGCGATACATAGCAAGTATCAACGCCGCACTCAGTTACTGGTAGGTGCTGCCTATGAGACCAAGTTAGATCACAGCACATTCAACAGAACATCCAGAGTTACACGACACAGCCAGCTTGATTGCCTGTTAACAGCATTTGGAATAACATCCTCCACCGAGGAGCGCTTCTCTCAGAGGACATTTCATGGACGCACGCTTTATTACATCCCGCGCGAACCAATGCTCAATGAGACGAAATATGGGAAAGACAGCGAATAGTTGAGGTTTGCTCACCCTTCAAGCGCATCCGTTCGGATTCTCCGACCGCCTCCGTACATTCTCCTGCCTCACCTCCTCCTCCAACTTCTCCAACCTCTCCCACTCCTCTTCCTTCCCATCCTCTATCCTCCACATCTCCCTATCCTTCAATCTCCGTCCCATTTTTATCTTCACCGTGGCTGTATATCCTGCTTCGCTCGGATTTCTCACAATCCTCTCTGCCTCCCTTTCCTTGGGTGTCATCTTGGCGAGCACATATGCAGGTGGACTCTTACGCATGCGCGCCAGTGTGGATGGAAACACCTCCCCAGCGCGCTCACGCGCATGTACACGTGTCTTGTACCCAATTTTATGTCGACGGGCCTGGATGCCCTGCAGTAGCAACGAAGGCGGGTAATCCGAGTACAACCGATCATAGTCGTTCTCGGTCGCCTTTTGTATGATCCGTAACTTGTCCCGCAGCGGTTGTACTGGGCCATTGTTTGTCGCGTTAGCGTACACCAAACAAGCACGCCCGAAGCGCCAATGGGGATACGTACCCCATGCGTTGAGATCGTTGCTGAACACGGGCTGGAAACGTTCGCCAGTGCGACGCAAATTCCTCTCAAATCTACATTCCATCTCGAGGTCTTTGATCCATTCCATTAGTTGCACATATTGCTCATACCGTCGGTCTCTGCGCAGCCGCCGCTTGTCGACCATACATGATACGTGGACTGGTTGGGGGACCAGCCGCGGGAGGAGCCTGTTGTACAACGTGGGACGGATGAAGGAACCCTTGAAGATGGTGCGGGTGTGCAAACGGGCCTGTTCTTCCTGTTGATATAGCGTGCCAGTCAGTTGGTTACGGGGAAGGACACACGGGGACAAGTCATGCATTACCCACCAACGCTTCTCGGACTAGCCGACCAAATTCCCTCCTCTCGCGCTTGCTAGCAATCATACGGTCGTATCTGTCGAGGACCGCCTGAAGATACGTGTCGCCCCGTTTGGCGCGAACGAACACGTCGAGCCACTGACAAGAGTGTATAAGGTGTGATGCCGTCGATAGGACGTTACACGTTACCTGGTACGCCCGCTCGAGGTGTGCTTTTGCAACATGGGCTTGAATCGTGTGTCGCTTCGCTTCAAAGAGTGTGCGGATTCGCCATTTGAGCTGAGATTCCGTGTCAGCCTATGGTCGCAGAGCCGACGGTACGACCTACGTTGTCTCTCTCGGCATGCCTCAGCAGACCGCGATACAGCGTCCATAGAGTGGGTACACGGTGTGCAGCAAATTTGTAATATGCAACGACGGGACGGATACGACGCAATGGTGTGAGCAGACGCGCTATAGACTCGCGGTGGGCGAGCGACGACGGTGGTGACGATGGAACTTGTGACATGTCCACTTGCAGAGCAGCGCAAAATTCGGCAATCCCGCACTCTTTGGTGTATTCCACCTACTACATACTGGCAAAGACCCCACACTCATCCTCTGGTATATTTCGATGGAATCTTAGAAGAGATCGACCGCGTGTTCGATCCTCATTGTCACCATTCTCTCAAACACTGGCACCTCGCCTCACCGTCCCGGCTCACGGAATCCTTCACGGCGACCAGATTCCGCGTTTTGGAACACTTTGAATGTGCAACGACCATGACTCACCCAACTGAGCTGGGAGTCGTACATTCGACCGCATCAGACCCGATGGAAACAACCATACGTCGCAGAAGGCACTGTTTACCTGTGACAGATACCTCCTCCTGCGCTCCCACCAGTTATTAACGGCGTTTTAGACACTTATAAAACACCGAATTACTTTTTGCAGCGCGTCAGAAAATGTATATAGCCACTAACTATTCTCTCGTTTCGGTAGCGATTGTCACGATGTTCCCCAGTCTAAAAGTCCTCCGCATTATTGCCTCCTTTGTTCTTGTCGCGCAGGTCCAGTTCGCCACTGCTGACGCGGCCTCCGATCCTGACAGCTGCATCCTCACCTGCGCGTCCACGGCTGCACCGTACGGCGGTTGCTCCAGCTAGTAAGGTTTGACACGTTCTTGTATTGGGTCACGCCGACGTGTCTGTTAGCTCTGATCTGCCCTGCGTCTGTACCTCGACCGCCTTCCAGCAGGCGGCACTCCAGTGTCTTCAAGCCAGCTGTACCCCCGCGAATGTCGCCGCCGCGGAACAACTTCATACACAAAAGTGTGCTGCCTGTAGGTCACATCGCTTTCTGTCTTATTGCGACGAGAAGCATCGAATTTCAATAATATTAACCGGACCATAGATATCTGAGAAGAGTAGGAACGGCTATCTTCCTACCAAGGATCTTCCCACAAGAGGCTACATAGACGTAAAGCCAAGAAGGAAGTTGAAACGACATGTCGAGCATTGAACCTTTTGATACGTTACCTCAGCTCGAGCTGTACATTTGCGATATGTGCTTGAATCGTATGTTGCGTCATTCGGATGAGCGTGTGTCCTTGCCATACATTTAAACTGAGATGCCGTGTCAATCTGCACTCGGAGAATCCACTGCACAACCTAACTCGGCGACCCTCAGGAAACCCACGGTGGGTTGGCAATATGATGTGCGACAAGTATGTGGTAACAGACACTTAAGGCATAAAGGCGTGAGGAGACGCGCTACAGGTTCATGGAAGGAAAGCGATGTCGGTGGGGACTGACGCGGTACTTCAAGTTATGGCATGCCCATTAATCGAGTTCAATTACAGAGTTCAGGGTGTGCTCCAAAAGCACTCCGAGTCACTGGCATGTGTAGTACAAGCTCCTCCAGATTGGCCGTAGTTATGCCTCAGCCCGAAAGATTGGCTTGGTCGTATGACCCCTCGACTCGATCTCTTGTATGTATGACTCCCACACCAATTGGGTCATGATCGCTGCACCTTCATAGTCGTCAAAGGCAGGCTCTATCGGACAGAGTCCGATGATCATGAAGGGATCCGTGAACCGGGAGAGCGAGATAAGAAGGTGCTTAAGGGAATCATGGAAGCCAGTGTCTTCTGAGATTTCGTCAAAGTACACTACGATGGCTCAAAGTATGGACCAGAGGGTGAGTTGTTTTCTAAACCACCAATGTATATACAGCCTACAATTCCGTATCTGTGTGGTAGGTCGTCTTCGGACTATTGTTGTGTCAAAATTGTGAAGTAGACTGAAGTACCCAGACTGCAGGAGTACAGCTAGCTACGAGGTGGGCGGATAATATTTTACAGAGTTGCGGATATTTCTATAATTCTATGATAATTGTGTAAAGTGGTGCGTAACCCGCACGGAACAGAAAGTACGAGGTATCAAACATTAGGGTACTTCTTCACGAAGTCGTCGTGGAACTTGACGAGCTTACCCACGTACTCTTCCACGCCGGGGCACAGACATGTCAGCCGGTAGTGGTACTCTCCCTCCTTCTGTCCGAACCCAGACCCTGGAACGACACAAATGCCCGTCGCGTCGAGTAGCGCAAGCGCGTAGAACGCGTCTGGTTCTTTACCCGCTGCCTTAGCAGCCTCGACCGCCTTGCGGGACAGGTAGATCCGAGGATATAGATACAAAGCACCGGGCGAGTCGACACAGCTCACACCCTCCACTGCATTGAGAGCAGCTGCCATATGGGCAGTGCGCTGGGCGAGGACACGGTGGATCGCCTCCGTCTCCTTCTTCCAAAGCGCGTAACTTTCGTCCCCGTCCTTTGGAGGACGAACCATACAGTCTACACCAATCTGTCCCTGGAGGGCAGGACAGAGACCAACACTGACCATCTTATACATCATGGCAATGACATCATTGTTGATGTTGGTGCATTCAAAGTAGCCACCACGTCTACCGCATTCACCAAAGACACCTTTAGAGATGGAGTGGAAGGATACGAGAGGGACGTCTTTGCCAGACTCGACAACGACCTTCTTGAAAGAAGTGAAGGGGTGCGTCTCTCGACGGTGAAGATTCGTTTGGTATACCTCGTCAGCGAGGAGGACAAGGTTATATTGCTCGCAAAGATCGACGATCTCCTCTTGGGTCTTCCTGTCAAGGAGGGCGCCTGTTGGGTTACCGGGATTGATAATCACGAGTCCCTTTGGCTGGACCTTCCCCTCCTGACGCGTCTTCTCAAGAAGCGACCTGATCTCGCTGGCCGAGGTGCTCCATCCATTCGTCTCGTCCAGGTAGTAGGGAACCGGCACTCCGGAAAACTGGGCAAGGGTTGCGGTATATAGGGGGTACTGTGGGATGGGAATAAGAATGCCCGACTTTCCAGGTTCGGAGATAAGCATTGATATGAGGAGGGATACACCCGCAGATGCGCCGCCGGTAAGGAAGATATGGTCGGGGTTGGCTGGATGCCCGTCCCGCGCTACAAGTGAGGCAACACGTGAAGACGGATACAGCAAATCAATACAATGTGACAAGTAATCGCGGGGAACACCGACCTTGAATGAATTCTGCGACGTGCTTGCGGATGAGCGGAACACCTTGAGAATGGGAGTAGGCGCCGATGGAGCCGATTTCTTCCGATAGTTCATCCGCGCGGGCAATGACGTCCTTAGGGAAAACATGCGGGGCAAGATTCTTGAGGTCCCTATACTCCATTAATGCGGCTACCTGTGAAAGGTGTGAGGAGAGGTAAGACACAGTGGTCAAGGGTAACACACCTGCCTGACGAAGGTGAGTGGGGGCTGATTGAGGCCCTTTTGTTGAGGATTTCCAATGTTGGAGGAGATAACATGGTCGAATGGGAGTCCGCTGGATGTCGGGTTCTCCTGAAGCTTGACGCGGTATTGCTCTGCCTTGATAGCGAGCTCGCCGCGTACGGCATACTGGACGTTGCGGATGGCAGGGTTGAGGTCGTCGACGGAGAGTCTGCTCATTGTAGATATTGATGCCAAGGATTGGTTGCGGGCGGAGACGGGTGTCTTTGGGACAGAATATGGCAAGAATAAATACCTCGCAATCTGTCGGCTTGCCATTCCGAACGATCACTGAACAAGAAGTACCACATGGCAAATTACCAAATATAGATCATGATCACGTGGTTTCGGTAAATGCCGATGCTATCCCTGCCATTAATGATTTTTTTCGAATAGACTTTTTGTATCGTAGTCGAATATGCCCGACGCGTTCTTTACATCCAAGAAACGCAAACGTTCTTCCTCATCCACATCCACAAAAAAACACGTTCACAAGGACAAGTCTTTACGACCGTCCAAGTCCAATGGCGTACAACCTACACCAAAGCTCAAGAAACGACGGCAGGACGAAGAACTAGACTCAGATAGAATCGACCAGGAGGACACTGCAATCGACGATCTCGATCTCCGTGTAGACGATGAACCGGAGTCCAGTGGTGACGAGGATATCGACGAGACCCTCACTGAGAAGCGTCTCCGACTCGCAAAGCTCTACTTGCAGAGCGTAACAGAAGGACTTGGTGAGTCGTATGCACGTGCGATACACAGTATGCGTGACGTCCATACAGCCGAAGGAGAGTTTGATGCTGCAGAGGTAGACAAGGAGCTCATATCAGCACGCCTTCGTCAAGACGTGCTCGAGCACTCTGGGAAAGTCCATTTATTCATTGCAGATGTCGTAAGTTGCATTTCGTTCGCCATCTCCAGGTACCTACCTGCTACGTCTAGTACGACTTCGCCTCCACCTCCCGCCTCCGCTGTCGCGGCCACCGACTCTCCGTGACGTCAGTCGTAGCCACTGAGGACGCTAGATTCCTCTTCACCGCTTCGAAAGATGGGAGCATAAACAAGTGGGACCTTCGGACGGGTCAGAAAATTGCTACATCTCACAAGCAACGTTTGGACCGCAAAGGCAAAGGAAGGGAGAGGACAAGTTCGTTTGACGTAGATGGCCACACGGACGAGGTGTTGGCACTGGCTGTTAGCAGCAATGGTCAATATCTCGCAAGTGCTGGGAAAGATAAAAAAGTTGGTGTGTGGGACGTTGAAAAAAATCAATGGGTAAAAGGCTTCGGGGGACATAAAGACTTCATATCCGTGAGTAGATTTCTACGTTTCCTTTGTTGACCTTAGCAGGATTGAACAATCGTTCTGTTTCCAGAGTCTCGCCTTCCGCAAGGGTACCCTGCAGCTATATAGTGGATCGTTTGATCGTACAGTCAAACTATTTGACCTTTCTATTCTGGGATATGTCGAAACACTCTTCGGTCATCAAGATACTATCGTCGCATTAGATGCTCTCCGTGGTGAGACGGCTGTCACCGCAGGCGCTCGAGATCGAACGTTACGGTACTGGAAAATTCCAGAGGAGAGCCAGCTCGTATTTCGTGGTGGCGGGCAGAGTGCACTTCGCGAATTGCTAGAAGGAGGTGCTTTCGAGGGGCATGCAGGCGATGAAGTGGTTGAAGGGATGAAGGATAAGGGCTCAACTGGGCAAAAAAAGTTCGTGGAGGGTAGTATTGAGTGTGTCGCTTTGGTCGATGAAACGACTTTTTTGAGTGGTGGTGACACAGGGTATGTTTTCTTGGAGACCCTGTTGGGATGCAGACAATTGACAGCTGCGTTACTGATCCATAGCTCAATATCTCTCTGGAACACTCAAAAGAAGAAACCAGTATTCACGCAAGCATTGTGTCATGGTTTAAATGAAGTCGAATCGTCCACCGAGGGCACTCTCAAGACACCGCGATGGATAACGTCAATAGGATGTCTACGATACTCTGACTTGTTCGCATCTGGTAAGCCATTCCCAAGTTTTGGTATCAAAGTCAAATACCTTCTACCAAGGATCCTGGGACGGCGTCATACGAATATGGAAGCTCGACTCGAGGCTTAAATCCTTCTCTCTTGTTGGGACTGTTTCGGCGCTGGGTGTTGTCAACTCCCTCCAGCTCCTACCTGCTCCCAAAGGTTTCTTGGATGGTGCCTCATGGGTCGGTACACCGGATCAGGACCTCTCAGCAAAGACTGGGAACGCCAATCCTACTTCGGGTGGAAAGTCGACGACGGTTAAAATAATGGGTGTGGAGGCAATACTGTTGGCTGCCGGATTAGGCCAAGAACATCGACTAGGGAGGTGGTTAACTATCAAGGGTGCCGTTAATTCGACAGTTGTGATGGCGTTTCGGCCGAGGTTGGGACTCGCGCGGACCTGACACGGATGGCGTTATTCCTTAGGTGCTCTCAGCGCATCTTGAGCTTGTATGCAACGCCGCTGTCAAGGCTGTCATGGCGTCGTGTCAGCGCGATTAGCTCTAGCACATGTAGGCGGTACTAGCGTTGGGACATTCGCGAATGGACACAGGGGCAATTACCATATTAGGCTGATTGCAAGGTAACCCGACACCGTACTGTTTCGCTTCCCGCCTTTATATTTCCTACCTCTACTGCAAAAAAATGGCTCCAAAAGCAGGGCCATCTACTGCACCGGTTCGGCGCAAAAATAAGAAGCAGCAAAGACCCCTTCATACCACCACGGTCAAGAGAATCAATGAGAGAGAGCAGCTTGAGTCACTGGACAAACTCGCCATGGGATTCGTGAGCACAATTTATGAATCTTGGCCATAGATTGAGGTGAGACCAAGGTTCCTCTAGGAGCCCTCGGAAGACCTGAAGTTGTTCGCCGATCTTCCAATCTCCCATCTCACAAAGCGTGGTCTGTCAACATCTTTTGTTATCGCGAGTCCATCGCTCAATGCTAACTCAGGTCTCAAAAAATGCTTTTTCGTCGATATGACGGACATACAGGCCTCGAGTATACCCACATCGCTCAAGGGAAAAGATGTACTAGGCGCAGCTCGGACAGGAAGTGGGAAGACCCTCGCATTCCTCATCCCTACGCTCGAGATACTCTATCGTCGAAAATGGGGACCCCAGGATGGGCTCGGTGCGTTGATCATATCACCAACGCGCGAACTGGTACGTGTTTGAATCCGGACCTCGACGGAAGTTTGTGACGCGGGTCAAGGCCGTGCAAATATTCGAGGTGTTGCGTTCCGTAGGCTGTTATCACGGCTTTTCTGCAGGACTCGTTATAGGTGGGAAGAATCTCAAAGACGAACGAGAGCGGTTGTCTCGGATGAATATCCTTGTCGCGACGCCGGGTCGACTATTGCAGCACATGGACCAGACGTTTGGGTTCGAGTCGGATAACTTGCAGATGCTTGGTGGGTGACCTGCCATCCCTCGATGAACGGAAAACCCATCTTTGCATTAGTTCTGGACGAGGCGGATCGTATCCTCGACATGGGTTTTGCAAAAACGTTGTCGGCACTCCTCTCGCACCTCCCGAAGTCCCGTCAAACATTGCTCTTTTCAGCTACGCAAACGCAATCCGTTGCGCAGTTGGCCCGTCTCAGTCTTAAGGATCCCGTTCACATCGGCGTACAAGAGGCTGGAAGCTCGACAGCAACGCCCGTGAACCTCTCCCAACACTACAGCGTATGCGAGCTCGACCGCAAGCTCGACATCCTCTGGTCGTTCATCAAAACACATCTCCACTCCAAAATCCTCGTCTTTCTCTCGAGCGGGAAGCAAGTGCGGTTCGTGTTCGAGGCATTCTGCAAGATGCAGCCCGGGATACCGTTACTCCATCTACACGGGAAACAGAAGCAATCTGCGAGACTGACCATGTACGGTCGTTTCACGTCGTCCCAACACGTAGTCTTATTTGCGACGGACATTGCTGCACGTGGGTTGGACTTTCCATCGGTGGATTGGGTTATGCAGGTGGACGCGCCAGAGGACGCCGAGACGTATATACACCGGGTTGGTCGGACGGCGCGATACGATACTTCGGGGAAGGGACTCTTGTTGCTCCTTCCCAGCGAAGAGCAAGGTATGCTTTCCGCACTCGACAAGAAAGGCGTCAAGATCGACAACATCAAGATACGTGCAAGCAAGACTCAGAGTATCCAAAACCAGCTCCAGAATCTGGCATTTAAGGACCCTGAGATCAAGTACCTCGGTCAGCGTGTGAGTCTTACATTCTTACGCATGTAGGTTATCGTGGTGACTAATGGACTTACCGGTACTCTTCTTCCTGGGTAGGCGTTCGTGTCTTATGTGCGTTCGGTGTACCTGCATAAGGACAAGTCGATATTTAAACTCGACGAATTGCCTGTTGACCAATTTGCTGAATCGCTTGGGTTACCTGGTGCGCCCAAGATTAAGTTCTTGAGTAGAGAGCGGGCGAAGAAGCAAAAGAACGTGTCTAGGACCGTGACAGCCCTTCAAGCACAAATCGAGTCTGACAAGATGGCTGGTGCATCATCGTCTGAGGGTGAGAGTGAGGAAGACTCGCCGGCGTCAGAAAGCGCTGAACAGTCGGAGGGCGAGAAGCAGGTATCACCCGAGCCTGGTCATGGGGCAGCCTCAACGGAGGGTTCTAAACCCGCCAAAGTTCGTCCCTTTTCTATATTGCGGTCGCATGCTCAGCCAAAACCGCTACAGAACGCGGTGCGAACAAAGTACGATCGCATGTTTGAGCGCAAGAACCAAAACATCCTTTCCGAACACTACTCGAAACTTGTCGACCACGGAGATACAGGGGACGAGGAGGAAGACTTTATCACACTCAAGCGTGCAGACCACGATCTCGAGCCTACCGTGGACGAAATCGACCCCGACGCCGAAAACCTGTCGAAACGAAAGCTCAAGTTGTCACGGACGAAACGGATGGTGGCCAAATACGGCCAATTGGGTCACAAGCTCGTTTTCGACGACGATGGCAACCCGCATGAAGTGTACGAGATGGTCAACCCGCACGAGTTTTACAAGCATGGCGCAGACGCCGTCAAGGCCGCCGGCCGAGCGTTCGCTGAGGGCGAGAAAGGCAAGTTGAAGAGCGCAGACGTTGTCGACAAGCAGGAAGCCAAGGAAAAGAAGAAGGAAAAGAAGCGGAAACGCAAAGAGCGGGAACGGGAGGTAAGTGCATGCGCCGTCTAATTGCGTATCGGGTGCTCACGCCCTTGTCACGTGGAGACGGACCACGAGGGGGTACAGGGACGCGCCATGGTCGCGTTGCCGGACGATCAAGAGGACGGATATGTTACCCCTGATTTCGACTTGCCCTCAGAGGACGAGGAGCAGGATGATATTGATTCGCCACCTCCGCCTAAACGGACCAAGGCGTCCTCCACGGGGCGTACCGAGGGGCCTCGCGACATTGAAGATGAAGAAGAGATGGCTTTGCGATTATTGCGCAGAAAATAGCCTTTCCTATGACATACCTTGCACTTGGATGTAATTCCATTTTCGCACGCTGTGATCCTGCCAGTGCATACCCTTGGTCCATACGCGTGCACCGAGAGGATTTAGCCCTTGTTCGACTTGCGCTGTTGAATCTACTTACATCTGAGCGGGGGACTCAGTTTTACCCTGTCGCACTTTACATATAACTGAGCAAATTCTGCCGGCAGTGCTCACGTTTGACATGACTGCTGCGATTTATTGAATTGTCGGACGCACGGCGGCTTGACGGTTTCTGAATCCTGTGGGCTCCTGTGACGACCGCCTACATAAAACTCAGTTCTGCCTGGTTTTGTTCCCCATACTCTTGTCGTTGGATCAGCTATGAGCCTCGGTCGTCTTCAAAAACCTGTCCTGAATGCGAGTTCGAGGGTATTGACCAGGAGGGCCGTGGTACGAGTCAGAGTATAGGTCTGCTTGTGTTATTGATATTGATCTCCGTTTATTAGCATCGTACTGCACCCAGCACTCGATACCTCAAGGCCACTCACGACCTGTCTGCCCCAAAAGCTGCCATTACATCCAGCACCCTCACTCTCGGAGAGCAATACATCCTCGGCGTATACGCGCGACCGCCGTTCGTGCTCTCCCATGGTCGTGGAAGCTGGGTATGGGATACCGAGAACCGCAAGTTCCTGGACTTCACTGCAGGCATTGCGGTGAACGCACTTGGTCATGCTGATCCTGGTGTCGCAGAGGTGAGCACGACATCCCATCTCTCTTTCGCGTCTTAAAAAAAATCACTCGTGCGACAGGTCTTGCGAGAACAAGCCTCGACCTTGCTTCATGCATCAAACGTGTATCACAACCAGTGGGCACCCAAGCTTGCAGAGCTGATCGTGACCCTCACACAACAACACGGTGGGCTCGGTTTCCCCACCGGGACTTCCCCTTCGACGACGGGTGCCAAAGTCTTTTTTGCCAACACGGGCACCGAGGCCAATGAAGGCGCGCTCAAGATCGCACGCAAGGTCGGCAAGGACCGCTGGGCTGCTGCGACAGGTGGCAAACCGGACGACCCGGCATGCCCCAAGACGCGCATCGTGTGTTTTGAGAATTCGTTCCATGGTCGTAGTATGGGCGCGTTGAGCGTCACGTCGACAGAAAAATACCAAGCGCCGTTCCGGCCGTTGATACCCGGCGTCGACGTAGGAAAGTTCAACGACCCCGAGGGTCTCTCCAAGCTGATCACCGACGATACGTGCGTGGTCATCGTTGAGCCTGTGCAGGGCGAGGGAGGCGTCACTGCCGCGGACGAGGCTTGGTTAAGAGCGCTACGCAAACGATGCGATGAGACTGGGACTGTGTTGATCTATGACGAGATACAGGTGAGGTTGGTAGTCGGACACGAGACATGCCTCTCTGATATCATATCTGCCTCTTCAGTGTGGTCTGTTCAGGACTGGATCGCTGTGGGCGCACTCTTCCCTCCCCGCGGACTGCCACCCGGATATGGTCACGATGGCAAAGCCTTTGGCAAATGGGTACCCCATCGGTGCTGTTCTGTTGCGTGATTCGATTGCGCCCACCATGACGGCAGGTGAGTTGGAGCATGTCCGACAGTCTCCGCGAAGCTCACACAACCTTGTTAGGCAGCCACGGAACTACGTTTGGAGGGTCACCCTTGGCTTGTGCAGTTGGTCATCACGTCTTGAGCCGGCTCGGCGCCTCGACGTCGGTGCATCACGTCAATGCTATCAGCGGTTATCTAGATGGTCGGCTACAACGTTTAGCTCAGTGGTTCCCGGACCTTATCCAGGACAAGGTCCGAGGCCGCGGGCTCCTCCGAGGCATCGGCTTCAAAAACGAGGCGCACCCCGGTCAGGTCGTACAGCTGGCTCGGGAGCGTGGTGTCCTCATGTTGACAGCTGGGAAAGACGCCGTGCGCCTTGTCCCGTCCCTGAATGTGGAAAAGGACGAGGTCGACACGGCGATGGATGTGGTGGAGGGATGCTTGTCGGTGATAGGCTCTGTATAAATGTATAAAATGTTTGAATGTAACCCCCTCAGGAGGGGTTTTGTGGAATTAGCACGGCAGGAGAGGGGAACTGTCCCGCAATGTGTCCGGCACGTTTCTGCCGAGTTCTGACTTATTTAAATGACTCGCCGTGCTGGTACTACAGCAGTTTCACCACAGCTATCGGACTCGGTCGAATTACAGGATTTGACCGCTACCACCACCACCACTGCAGACCAAGACATGCCTTTAGTACGTCTAAGAGGTCAGGGAGAAATGATAGAAGACGACAAACCGCAAGGTGAGCCTCCAGTCCTGATCATCCGTCGGTGTTGATGTTGTCCAGGGCTTTCCCCGAGTCTCGTCATCGCCAATCGTGCGTGACGCACATGAGCACCTCATTTGTTGTCTTCTTTTGTTCGTTGTAAACTCTGTCCTCATCCACCATGTTACAGGCTGGAAGGGGAAACTCCTAAAGCTCGGCGTCTCCTTCTTTCTCTTTGGGCTTATCAACAACGGTAACTGCCCTCCCGTATCGTGCATGAAGCGCTGAAAGTGATTTTGGTCACAGTGTTGTATGTCATCATCCTTTCCGCTGCACTCGATCTGGTGCCCCCGTCGACACCCAAGGGAATCATCGCTTTTTGCAACATATTCCCCGCTCTGATGGCGAAGCTTGGATGGCCATACTTCCTCAAAGGAAAGATACTGTACACTCGGCGCATCGTGGGATGTGCATTATTGAGCTTCGTTGGCATGCTGGTGTGTGGGTTATCAAACGAGCGGCGATATAACCTCAACGTTCTCAGGTCGTTGCCCTGTACGATAGTCTCTATGCGAGGCTTCTGGGTATCTCCGTGGCCTCGTTTTCTTCTGGTACTTCCAATTTTCACACCGTTATCTGAACACATGCTCATGTCTGGTAGGTTTGGGCGAATTGACGTTTTTGCAATTGTCAACTACGTACAATCTTTCTGTGGGAGGACAAAGCGTTGGGTAAGTGTTTATTTATACCCTGTAACCTCCATTCAAACGGACCTTGGATTAGTTACTTTGCCTCCGGTACTGGCGCTGCTGGGCTTGTCGGCGCTTTCATGTGGTGGGAAGTTAGAGGACTTGGCGTTCAACTAGGAGTTGGCGTCTCCTCGGTAGGTGCACCGTCATCGTATTTTACGGCCGTCTCCAACAGTTCCTTTGTCAGATACTACCCTTTATTTTACCATTGACATATTTCCTCTTACTCCCTCGTCCGGCTGCATTTATGGATTCGCCCCCTCCGGCTTACACTCCTTTACCCGAAGAGGACCTTGATATCCGTGCAGTAGAAGTCGCGGAAGGTGATACCCTTCTCGGTCAGCCTCCCAAGGTGCCTGTGTTCTTGACCGCCGGAGATAAGTGGCGGCTAGTGAAGCCAATGATAACTAAATACATGACTCCGCTTTGTAAGTGCTTCGTAATGTATCGATGACAAGGTTTAACTATCCCTCGTCCAGTCCTGGTGTATACTGTGAGTCCATGTTCAAATGCTATCGGCGTTTCTGTTGTTGATTCCCCCTGTAGTTTGAGTACACCATTAATCAGGTGAGCTCCTCTGACTTCCGTCTCTTCCGTTCCGTCCGCTAAGCCTTTCAGGGTGTAGCACCAACGTTATTGTATCCAGTGCCGTCACCGGAACGTGGCGGTCTCCTAAGCAAGATCATCCACTCTATTAGAGATTACTACCCACTATGGCAGGTAAGGAGCGCACGTGCTTATTGCATTCATCGGAGAATGTCTCACCCGCAACGTTTTCCCCATTCGTAGCTCGTCTACCAGTCCACGGTCTTTGTCTCGCGTTCGTCGATCTCGATTGGCATCCCGCCTCTTCCAGAGAAATTCCTTCCTCTTCCGGCCGTTACCCAGTTTATGATTCTCGTGACCCTGATATACGAATCGGCGGTCGGCATCTTTGCCGAGGACCATCCCGCAAGCAGCATCATTTTCGTCTTTCTCCTCATCAGCATTGAGGGTATCTGTGGTGGACTCGCTTAGCAAGTGTCTCTCCTTGTTGCAATGCTACGACGAACTGACGACCGTGTATCGTGTGGCAGCGTCAACGTGTTTTATCGGATCAACCAGGAACGACCCGACCCTTCGACGGTGATCGATATGGAACGCGCGAGGCAAGAACTCGAGTTCAAGATCGGTTCGCTGGGATTCTCGGACTCGTCTGGTATCCTGCTCGCAGCGATACTCGCCGTGCCGACCGAGCTCGAACTCTGCCGGGTACAAACGACGAGGGGCAAGATGCTCTGTAAGGGGCTGTAGCTCTCCATCCTCGGGCGACTTTCTGGTTGGACGCCGTGTGCCGAGTTGGTAATGATGACGCTAAGGTCGTCATGGAGTGTGGACATCCATATCATCACACTATTATAACTCCATCCTTTTGTACATATATAGATGCGGATCTGGAGGTGGAGAATGTAATGCTATAATTCAACAAAAGAGCAAGGCGACAAAGCAGGAAACATAGCGCAGAACAGAACAGACAGCTACGAACGCATTGTCGAACAGCGAAAACGAAGGTGCGCAATGTACAAGAAGAGAGCGACTTGAGCACTTAGGAAGTAGACCTGGGCGAGCCGATATACACCCCAAACGACTGCCACGTCTCCTGGAGATGGTGCTGCTGCTGTTGCTGAAGACGTGGTTCCTCGGCAACTGCGTCGGTAGGATAGCCATAGTCACTGTAGTGGTCGTATTGGGAATACGACTGCTGGGCATACGATGCCGCGAGATGCGCCGCATCCTGCCTGTGATAGTCCTCCCCCGCGTCCCAGTGGGCTCGTGGCACAAACGGGGACGTGGGCACGGGTCCACACACGTATGGCGGCGGCGGGGATGATTCGGACGTCGGCGCCGTGGAGGCGCTGCTGGCGTGCTGAAGGGGATGTACGTGCGGGGGATACTGATGCTCGGCGTGATAATCGTCCAGACGTCGTCGCTGTTGCGTCGTGTGGTAGTACCGTTGCCCTCGGTCGTCTCGGGGTTGGTATTGGTGCGAATGGGTCGGTCTTGCATACGGGTCGTAGCGAGAAGGGTGTGCATACGATTGCGGTTGCGGTAAACTCTGAGACGGATTGGACTGAGGCACGTCGGGTCGGTAATGGTGATAGGCGTGCGCCGCTGGTGGTGGTGGTGGTGAGTAGTGCTGGTGGCGGGAGTGATGCAAAGGCGTCTGTGGCGGCGGCACGCTGTCATACTGAACGCCTTCTTGGTCCGATCTATAACTCGGCGCGGCAGACGCGGCGTCCGTATACAGTGCGTTCGATTGGGACTCCAGAGTGGGTATCGTGAGGGGATGGAGCTGTGGCTGCTGGGGTGCGTGCCGTGGTTGATGATGAGACGCGTCTGGTGCTTCGTACCCTTCGACAGACGTCATGTGTGTGTCTGCATCCGTGTAAAACTCGTCCCGCTGGGCATTCATCAGCTGTGTGTTGAGATCGCCCTCAAAGCTGGCCCATTGGTCACGGAGCGTCGGATGCAAGGTCGTGAAGCTTGGCACCGGCTGCTGACTTGGGTGGCCCGGGACGCCATGCGGAGTGGGCGAGTCGGAGCTGGCACTCTGAACGGCAGTCGTGGCCGCTGTAGAACCCGAAGACGGGGATTTAGTAACAACCGTATTGATGCGGCCACTAAAGATGGACAACTCGTCTTTCGGTTTCGGTTCTGCCGAAGGTGAGAAGATGTCGCTGTTACGAACGACGGAAGGTTTCGCTGTGCTGTATGCTTGCTCGGCTTTTTGCAACAATCGTCGAAGAATGGGCTGGGTGTGTTATCAGCGAGAGCCCTGTGTGTATTATGGCCGAACATACCAAAAACTTTACTGCACGGCCACCATGTTCAGAGGCCTCTCTGAAGAGATTGACTGCCTGTACACATTTAGCTTAAATGCAGAAAAGGAGCTCTCAACCCACTCTGCGCAGTTCCGTCATGGCAGCACCAGTCGTTTTCGATCGCATCCCAGTACCCGACGCGTGCGTCACAATAGAAGCTAACATCACCTGATAGCGACCACATAGATCAGTGCCGCTCGACTCGTGCCGAGGTAGGAAATTCTCACAGAACTCGAGAAGGCGTGCGTCCACAACACCCAGAAACGTGCTATTTGTGCCGGGAAAAGGTCGAATTGAATGCGCAAGTTGCCAAGTATTTCACAAGCACTGCGGTAGCCAGCCAGGAACGACGGCGCAAATTGACTCTGCATCGGGTCGGTGGGGTTATTGGACACGGCCTCCGCAAAGAAGCATCGGTGAATGTATACGAGAACTATACGTTTTCGGTCAGAAGGTGGCTTGGAGAACGTGCAAAGGCAAGCGACTGACTAAAATTGCGATAGTTCAACGGCATGTAGTGTTTCATTGCCTCTGCGAGGCCGGCACCCGGGAGAGGAGGTCGTTGTGCATACTTGGGCAGTTCCATATCTCGCACCTTACGGTCAAGCTCAATGATTGCAGAGTATTTGGGAACTTTTGCGGTCTGCGCATTTTGAATGACTGCAGAGACACACTCGTAACCGAATCGTGCCTTCCATGCGGGGACTGATAGGATCAGTCTATCAACGTAAATTATCAAATAACATGAAA
Organism: Wakefieldia striispora; assembly: GCA_038090475.1. Taxonomy (NCBI): domain Eukaryota; kingdom Fungi; phylum Basidiomycota; class Agaricomycetes; order Agaricales; family Hymenogastraceae; genus Wakefieldia; species Wakefieldia striispora. The sequence goes on along the minus strand of JBBPMU010000163.1, from coordinate 25,126 downwards.
CCAGCTACTTACAGCTTGGAAGCACGGAACCATCATCATCGATAGTGGGATCAGGGTCATTGGGAAGCTCGCAGTCGACGAACGGGAGATAGAACGTGGCTAACCGCCCAGTTGCAAGGCTCTGAACAAGTTCAATGAATGAGGATCAGAGCAGAGTCAAACGTAACATACCTGCCACCCATCCGTAATGAATAGCTCCCAAAACAGAGCGCGACGCTTCTGAACCTCTGAGGGCGACAACTGCCAGCGAGCGCAATCGCGGTCTGCCATTTTGTGAGCTCAGACCACCAGTCATAGACATGAAAAACCCACGAAGTCCGATCTGCATGTGCGTCGCCTAGAACTGAGAAAGGGATTGAACCAATACAGGAAAATCACCCACACTCTGTGCCAGCTTCGTCGCAAGTCCGAATATACCCCAGGTGCACTCTATACTGTTCTCGCCACTAACCAGTCCTTGATAGATAGCAAGCAATGCCAACGTCTGGACAGTCGTTACGGACGGTGGTCGATCTAGTACTGGTTCCAGGTTTAATGCTGCGCGCGCCAAGTGGCAATACATATTCGCCTCCTCGTTATCAGGTGCAGGGGGTAGAGAGTTGTCGGTGAGAGCGCCAAAGCAAAAGATGACAAACAACAGCGCTAGTTCATGGGAGGTCTTTGCTTGCGATTCAGTAGGCCCGCTGGAAGGACCTCCCTGCACTGGGGGGGCCACCGAACCTGGCGGTAGGAGGTCAGAAGCTTCGCTATACCAAAGCGGGAGGGATTCTTCCAGAAGCTGCCTTTTGGTGACTGCACCGAAGAACCAAGGCGCCTGAGACAAGTAGAGCTCGCATAGCTGACGCGCCCGATGCCAGGGAGGCAGATGATTTTGGACGAGGTAATTGAGATCGACGACATCGGAGAAAACGGGGGCAAGAGGAAACGTCTTGGATAGATGCCTGACAGGACCAGGGAGATCGCTTGCGTTTGGGCCCTGGCTCGAGCTGGCGGACTGTGCCGATTCACCCTTGCGAAGAGACCGAATGAGTGCAAGCGGCAGCGCCAATCCTCGTCAGCTTACAATCAATAGACTCTTCATGACGATACTTCAACGACTGAGGACTTGTGATGCACGAACATCACTCACTTCTGAGCCGGCGGATCGACCATAAAAGGTCGCAGCACCATCGTCCCGCAACGCTAGTGTTCCAAAAGCCTCGATATACTGGGAGTCATCGTCGGCACGAGAATCGGAGGCCTTCCGATTCCTTTCGTCCTCAATAGCAACATGCAGATCGATGATCGACTTGACCTCGAGAAGGTCTCGACGTAATAGAGGATGGGACTCGCTTGGCGCGACACTTGACTGCAGGTCGGCAAGGGCGTCCTCGAGTTGCCGAATGCGATCGCTCATGAGTAATATTTTCTCGTGCAGCTTCTCTGTATCAGCGAGCACGAAGCTGGAGTAAAGCGGTGTCTGAAAAGCCGTACCACAGGAACTCTTGGACGGAAGACCTACCGAGTACCTTGCCCGGTAGTCAGTTTTCCTAAGTAGGACGTCGTAAGAACGACGACGACGCTCGGTCACGGTCTTTCAATATTAATTTTGCACGCATACCATTCGGACATATGGCTGAACATCCACGACGTTTGCATGACGAACACGGAACCGTCTTGTCGCACTTTAGTTTGAGTCTGCATGATGGCATCCGTACTAAGTATGACAAAAACGACGCGATAAGCAACATGCAAAAAACAAACCGTCGGCATTCTGCACAGGACATGACACCCCGGTTCCGCTTCTGCTCCTTGTCGATTGCTTTCTGGACCTCCTTACTCTCTTGGCGGGCGACATTGGTCTTGGGTGCTTGTGGCATTTCGAGAGGGAATATTATGGAAAACTGGGAGTCGGAGTCAGAGAAGGAGAACGATTAAGAGGCGTTCAGGTCATTGGGGCCCTTGGGATATGGCAATTCAGGAGTTATTAAACGCGCCTTAGCTAACGCGTCTAAAATTTCGTTTCCCCTGAACATTCATGCCATGAAGCTGTTCGCTCCCACGTCAAAACTCCAAGACCAGGTCGACAACGTCCTCACCACCCACCAAGACTCGGTCGCATGGGTCCAGGAAGGTGCACTGGCACTTGAGTTTGACGCCGTTCGTGAGTATCCCAGCGGAGTGACAGTCTTTCATAACCTCTTAATCTGCGATCCGGTGAGACCGCAGTTCATGAGAATTTATCCCGTTTGCGAGCATCATGCCGCCCAAGACACTAAGACATTTAAATTGTCCTCATCATCTCACGTCAGGAATGTCATAGCGCTCTTCAAATCGATGATATATGATAGACATCCTTACCCCTTTCAGACACTCGTAGCCGCATCTCCACTGATCGATTGGATGGGACATCGTGATGGACGGGCGGAAATCGAGTCAACGACGGTATCGGAAGGGAGTCAAGATGTTGCTCGGATTGCGTTTTGATCGGGAACTGGCGTTGCCCGCACTTCCTGTGTAGTACTACTAGAGGTGGCAATCAACAGCGCGCGATTTCTCCCTCTTTCACGCCCACCGACCGAGCAAATGTCATCGTTTGGCTCTCATCAAATACATTCTCGATACCAATTGGTAGTCATCGGGCAGACTAGTGAAAAAAAAACACGAACGAGAGGTCCATCAATTGCACAGATTATGTACCGTCCTTGAGGAGAGAGAACCTAGTCAGATTTTTCCCTCGCACCTGACGAGGCCCAACCAAACCAGCTGGTCGGTCCCGTACCGCGTTCCGCCCTAGACCCCCTCCGAGCCGGATCCACCTCATACCCCTCCGCATCGCTCGGCTCGTCCACTTCTTCGAACCTCCCCGTCCGCGCGCGTAGCTCGGAATCAGAAGAGTTGCGCGAAGACGCTTCAAAAGAACCAGAAGCAGCGGGCGTTGGCACCGCTTTACGGTCACGTGTAGACTGCGAGGGATCCAGATGGATCTGCGAACCAGCAGGTGTCCGCCAGGCCTTGTCGGTGGCGGACACCGAGGCAGCTGCACCCTGCGAAAGGAGCGCTGCGCCCGATGCGAGCAGGCTGGGCCCATACGAGTGCCAGAGACCTGCAACGAGCTGGGCAGGGCCGGAGACAGGGTCGCCCAGGGAGGGTGGTGGTGCACTCGTTGCCGCCTCGCCTGCCGATTGAGCTTGCTGCTGCTGTCCCAGCGCACGTGTAAACTGGTCCCACAGCGCCCGGAAGCGGTCTTGCACAAAGGTTTTCAGCCGTGCCTTGAAGGACGCAAGGGTGGCGTCAATCTGCGACTCGTGCGAGTGGAGGAAGGGCTGGAGGTGGTTGATGTAGATATACGAGGATCCGCGCGTTTGGGGAAGCACAAGATAGAGAAGAAAGAGGGTCTTCATCAGGTAATACATTGGGATCCTATGACGTCGGTTTTAGAGGACACGCACGCAGGTCGCACACGGGCTTACCAGGATACGAGCCATTCTGCGACGTATTCGACTCCGACGATGCAACCGAGCACGGACCAGTACATGAGCCATCGCTCGAGGTCCTCTTCGGAGGCGGGTCGTTGTGAGAGGGTTTTATAGGATGCGTAGCCAGGGTAAAGAAAGGCGACGACGGAACTAGTACTACTGGTCAGCGAACGATTCGAGGTGGGGGGGGATATCGAACGTAAGTGTACCTTATAACGCAAGACGTCAAGTAGAAGAGCATCGTTAGTAGTGATCTCGTCCAAGGTCTGCGGATTTGGCGTGCTGGCAGGGAAGTCGCAGGTTAGTCATCCTGCTTACGTGTTTCAATACACGACGCGCTCATTAACGTGTAGTCGCGTCTTGACGCGACGTCGCCTCTCTTGTCAAACGTCCACGACATGGCGCGCAGGAAGAAAGCCCGTCTCACTCTCGCCAAGAAATCAAAAAACAAAGAACACAGACAGACGCCAGGAGGACTCAGCGAGCGCAAGTTCTTCGCGCTCACCCACGACTATGGCTCGTTTGTCGGTAAGCACCTTCGATCACCGTGTGATATCGCCCGTCATCACTGTTCACAGTGGAGAATTCATTTCACGAACCGCAAACATTTAAAATAGACGAGGAGTACGCAACACACTCAATCTCAACCTATTCAATCTGACGGCATCGCTAGCGTGTGCATACAATACAAAGAACAGGCAGACGACGGTGCCGACGGTGACAGCCTCGACAGCGACCCGACGCAAGATTATTGGATAGGAAAGATTCGGAGCATCCGAGCAGATACCAACGATGATGTAAGAACTTCCCCTGATCGTACGTCAGGCCGATCACGTCTTGCGAATCTCACCAGGTATACACTCAAGTCCAGTGGTACTGGTCGCCACAAGAAGTGGCGGAGGTCATCAAATCATTGTACGCCAATCCTCTCCCGTCGCTCTTCATATTCAGGCAACGCCGACTCGAAGTGACCCCACGAAATGCGGCAAATACGAAAAGTTGGTTTCCAACAACTTCGACATTATATCCGTCCACTGTGTTTCCGGTGAGTGCCACTGTCCATCCGGGTGGCGTCTGGTACGGATGTACGTTCCTCGTCAGATCATGTGCACGTCAAATACCTTGATGAGACCGGCATCTATCAAGAACCTATCAAAGACGAGGAATGGTTCTACAGATACGAGTTCCTCTACGACGGACGCAAAGTCACAGTGAGTCTCCGCCGCTCTCTCTCCATCTTCAATGTCATTCCCACATTCATGACGCGTCTTTGCAGCCTAAGGTAACGCACGTTGCCTGTCCCATCTGCAAGGCACCCTACGTGCCAGGGACAGACAACATCCACCACTTTTGTCCCCGTCCAAAATGCCTCCGGTTCTATCACCAGGCATGCCTTGTCAAGCACGGCTACGTGGAGAAAACACGTAAACATAGGGTCCTAGAGACCTGGCCCGACGTTGACCGGACCGTCCCCTTGGAGGACCTCTGTGAAACTTGCCACCCCAAGAAGAGGCGGAAAAAGAACCACGCCACGCCCAGGAAAACTGCAATGGATCTCCTTGCGGGTTTCCCAACGGAGCTGGTCTCTGCTGCCGGGCAACCGATCATCAGGGGTGCCCAGGGAAGTGGCGTGGTTGGGAACATTGCCTCTGTTTGTGCTGCCAGACATCTCATCTGGAAGACACTTAACGAGGGTGGCGTCATCTCAGATAACTGGGAGACACACATCGATATCTCTGAAGCATTCGTAGAAACTGACCAGCAACTTCCTAATTGTATCTGCCCAAGCTGCTTCAGCCCCATCTAGCACCTCTTTTCATCTAAACGTCCATCTACGAATCATTGCTTTCGCGCTGTATCTATCGCACAAGAACATAGCTTAGCCACCCATAATACCCGCCATTCTGTACAAGTGATCCATGGATATATACTAGTCTTCCCATTCTCCTGGAAAGCCATTTCAAGACAAGCATACTTTATTCAGTGAATGGATCGACGACGATGAGTGCCCGATCTACATTAGAATGCCTTTCAGTCTGAAAAAGCCAGTAAAGTACGAAGACGTATCGCCATGCATGCTAGTTGCCCTTGCCGAAACGTGACGCGTGCCGAAAATGACGGGGAACGAAGAAAAAAGCTAATTATACAAACAAAAAACGATGGATGTGAATGAAATATCCAATGCATGTATGTTGTGCATGTGCATAAAACCAAACCTCAGAACCCCATGCTAAATGCAAAATTGGACCCCCGTGTCCACGGCGCAACACAACGCGGTCACATGTCTTCGCTATCACTCGTCTTGCTCGCCCGGACCGTCGACCTCGCGACGGAACTCGAAGAATGGCAGTCATCCTTGCGTTTCCGTTTACGCTCCGTTTCGCGCGTGTTGAGTCGTACGCCCCATCGAGCGAGTTGCTTTCGTTCAAACGTCCACATGAGCACGTCGTCTAGCAATGGCATCTCCACCCGAAACAAACAACGATGGCACCTACCTTGGTCAATTCCGTGGACGGTTGCAATCCCGGAAACTCTTTGGTCGAATAGATCCTGAACGGACGACCGAAACATTCCGCTTGAATCGGGAGGTCATCATGACCCGACGTGCGCGAGAAGATATCAAAACAGCGGTACCGCAAAAAGAACTGACCCTCTATTTTGACCGCCAGATCCTTGTTTTGACAAGAACCAAGAAAAAACACCAAGAACGAACGAATAAAAAGAAGCAGGACGATAATCATCAGTCACATGCCTACTCAGCACGGAACAAAAAACGCAAAAAAGGACTGACTGCAAAAGGAAAGACCAATGCTTTCCGGCCCTGATACTCAATGATCGCAAGCTGGATAAAGGTCGCACCGGAAAGCGCCGTCGTGCAATTCATGTCTTCCGTGACGGGTTGGTCCCAATAGTAGGTAACGACGCGCTGATTTGGCGTCGGCGGGCGCTGGTGCTGTGGGAATTGCGGGTGAGCGGGCCGGGCGAGTAATGGCGGTAACTGTAAGTTTGAATGAGGGCGGTAGAGGGGTTGCGTGTACGATGGTTCCGGTGATTCGTAATGGTGGAAGTGTGGACTGTGCGAGGGATACTGCTGCTCCCGACCCTGCGCCGAAGCAGACGCATCCCGCGAAGGGGTGGGTACGGGATACAGATCGACATTGCAAAGGAGCCCAAGGGTATTAACCTCCCTTTCCCAGGACATTGGCATGAGCACCTCCATCGTCCTACGAACCGCAAACGCCCGCTCAGGGGAGTCACTCACGAGTAGTCCTGGATCTCCCTCTCGTATTGTGCCTCCGTGCCGTGATTGAACACTTGGTAGAGCTTGAGCAGCACGACGGGCGGTGGATCGAGCGGACGACGATCGACCCTTGCATACCTACGTCCCGTGGAAAACAAACAGGCACATCAGGAACGAAGACTCGGGAAGAGAGGAATGAGAATTTACTTTCGACCCAAGTCAGCCTTTTGAATCTCGGTCAATTCTGCGCGAAGTGTTTTGCCTGCGAACGAACCAGAGACGAATTGAATAGGGAGGTTGATCCACGAGTTGCTGGTCCGACGAGGAGGGCCGTTGGCAGCTTTTATCAGGGCCTCCATGGAAGACGCGAGGAAGATGCAAAGAGGAAGAAGTCACCGAGCGAGTTCGACCACTAGTAAGATGTCAGACTTGGAGCGCTGATCTACTCTCGCCTCTTGTCTTTTTAGAGAAAAAGGAAAAGCGGCGATCACTTTTGAGTTGGCGTTTCGTGCGTGTTTTCGGGCACGCGGCAGCCTGCTAACAGGCAAGTGAACGCGGATATAGAAAGTGAGAAAAACGACGAGGTTGGTTGGAATAAAAGAAGTAGGCGACGAGTCTGCAAGCGTCTGGTGGGCATCTGCCGTTCCAAATTGAGACTTGTGTTCCTCCAATTTTGCGGGCCGCGCGCAACTGGGTACCGAATTCTGGAAAGCCTGAGTGTCGCCAAGCCCAGGTACGGAGACAACCCTTTATCAGCCCCGCTCTAAGGGAGGAGAGTGGGGACCACAGTGGGGTAACATGGGTTTTCGAGGCCAAACCCGATAACAGCGGACGACAGTCTCATTAAAAATCCCTCCCAGACAGTCCAGTTCCCCGGAACATGGCGCGACGGCACTGACAAGAAGCCTGCGGGGGTCGACACCCCCACCTTTTAAATCCGCGATACAGGCGACTCCAGGGGGTCCAGGTCGCACGTTGCCATCAACCCTAGCAACCTAACCTTCAGGCCCTATATGTTACACTCACGAGATTCTCCTCCCTTCACCTAACTACGAATGTATGTATTGCTTTGTGTGAACGTCGGAATCGTGATCGGGTCCCGAGCAGCGCCCGAATTGTCGCGTGCTTGGGTTATGTAACTTCACGAGCCGAAAGACTTCCCTTAGGCTTCTCTATTATCAATTCAAGTATACAACAATAAAGTCACGCAAATTTTAGAAGGCAACTTGGAAATTGAGATCTCTAGTATAACGAGTGTTCATCAAGTTCGTGCAGTAGCATTAAACCACCAGGAATGCCCAACGTGTGCTCTCTGACGCGGTCCATCGGTCAAAAGAGATAAAGAGTCCAGCGAGTGAAAATAGTGTCCAGCGTTCGTTCACATGGATACTAGGTAGAACGAGTAGAAAAAGAAAGGAGAGGAGAACCGCTGGGCCAGTACAAATTCGTGAATAGGTTATAGAATGCGAATAATGTGGGAAGCGGATGACTAATTACAGATTCTGGCATAAGGTGCAGTTCACCTTGATCTTTTCTTGTAAGGCAACAGCTGAAGAGACAGGCGTAAGACGGCGGCGGTACACGGGCCAACAAACCCAAACTTACGTAGTGCAATGAGGGCAGCGAAGAGGACCACGGCGACTATGTAGATAAAGCCATATTTGATGATCTGCCATCAGTTAGAAATGAGATCTTTGTAATGTTATACCGAGGCACTCACGATTCGGCGGCGTTGCTTCCTCTGCTTTAACGAGTACAGCGGCGCACGAATCTGTTTGGAAGGGCGCAGCCAGACTAACCGACACGTCAATACTGGCCACAACCAAGGAGAAATGAGTCTTACACAGGAACATGGCGTGCAAACGGTCAATGTAGGGCACGAAGATTGGTGGCGTCAGCATGAAGAGCAAAAAGTGGCCCAGTAACAGATCAGAGCTCCACAGAGATAGTTCAATGATCTTCACCACGAATTCACGGGCAGGTTGCGACATGACATGAGAGCCGAGGCCGCGGCCGTACCACCGACCAGTCCACCATGCACGATTCGTCTCGTCATGTTTGAACTCACGAGATAAGAACACGGCGATGAGAACCTTGTGGACAGCGCGCTGAATGGCGATGACTGTGATGAGACCAAGAACCGCATGAGATGCGTTCCAGGTTTCCAGGAACCACTACAAAGTTGTAAGTCTGAGCTACCTTGAGAGAGAGAGATAATGCAGGTGCTTACAAGGAACTCAAAGAACCCGAGCATTCCTACAACACCGAGAACGTGTGCGATGCATGCCATGAGCGATCCAAACCTAGGGAACGTCGGATCCATCACCGGTCCAAGGAACAACGAGATTAGGAACAATGCGAGTAGAATTGCAGCGTTCCAGACAATCGGCCCAAGCGAGATGACGGCGATGCGGATCAACGGACTGGGTGGGAGCTTCCCAGTGGCATCGGGGAACGCCTTGACGAACATGTACGCGACGATGAACAGAATTGCCATCACGATGGGGAAGATTACTTCGGAGAAGATCACGGCGCGCCACTTGGCGCGGGGAACGTCACCCGAAAGCTTCTCAGACGGAAGGCCGAGTTTCTTCTTCTTGTACCCAGTGATCATCGTTCTCGACAGGCGGCAGTATCCGATCCAGGAGTTGTTGTGCGAGCGCGAGTTTCCACGGGACATCCACCGCAAGAATTCACTGGGAAAAAAGAAGAGAATGAATAAAGGGCGATTGATACAAGAAACGAGACATACCGATAGTCGATGATGAAGTCAGAAAACACGAATTGGTGAGGGTTAAACAAGAAAGGAGCGACACAAAGGGCAAGAATAGAGACCCAGAAGTAGATGAGGTATGGTGTCCACCATGCCATCGTCACGTAGAGGAGCATGATCAACGTTCTCATCCCGAGGTATATGCTCGGGCCAGCGAAGCGGGAGAAAAGAATGCTGAACGATAGACGGGTTGTGGCGAAGCCTCGTCCGGTAGCAATATACCTAGCACCACCAAACGTAAGGTTGCTGATGATGGAATGTGTGTAGATCTGGGTGGAAAAAACCTCAAAGACAGGCGAGAGCGACATGAATTGCTTCCCAAGTCGAATAATTGCCCGTCCGGTGCCACGTTCGACCAATTCTGGAATAACGTAAGACCTTTGCCATCATGTCTGGTCAAGGAGAACTTTTACCTTGAATGAACAGCGGCAGAAACGCAATCATGAATACCAAGAAAATACTGATGATGCAACGCTCGATCCATTGGAAGACAGGGGTGAGATTGTAGCAGCCTGGAAGAGCACCTCCGGTCGTCGTGTACTGACAGACCTTGACCGATGAATTCAGAGTACCGAAGAACACCACTGTCAACATAATGAGTATGCACATTAGACATATCGGTACAATGAAACTTACGGGTCACAACGAAACATTGGACAGCGAGAATGACCAGCATGTTGTTAATGTGGAAACCGGGGTGACCATAGTAGAAAGTCAAGAACCGGTCGATCGGTAGTTGTGTTCCCATGTAATAATACTCTCGACTGAGCATCTGCTCACCCATTCCGGTCCCGATCTTCGTCTGGAAGTTCAAGATGGTACCAAAGCCAAGATCACGACCTTTTCCGCATTGGTAGTATTCCGTGTGTTTGATGCGGCCACCACGACCGATGGCGTTCATCCCTGCAAAGATATCCTCGTTCAGGTGCAGACCCTTCTGCGCCTTGGAAACGCCACCACGCGTGTTCATGTAAAGCCCATTTAGGAAATCAGGGTGACCGTAATGAAGCTTTCCACCAATCCAAGACCACGAGCGAGCAGAGAGCGTTCCGAACGTCTGTTCCTTTCCAGCAGCGATATCACCAAGAATGCCTATATTCTCCGAGAAGATATACTCGCGAGCACCGACGATGGCGACCGGGGGCTTTTTGAATTCCTTGTGACCATACTGAGCATACGGGCTCTGACTCGACACAGAATACTCCTCGAATTCGCCAAGGACGTTTCGGATCTTGAGACATTCCTCGAGGTAGTTGTCTTGGTTGGCATCAATAAGCTGGAGGTATTCGCCACGATAGAATATGATCGCGTGGTTCTGGTTGTCCGACTTTCCGTCACCAAGAATCGGGTTACCAGGCAGCTCGATGCGGAACTTGGGCCGACGACGCCCAGTCTCCGGGATGAACTCTGAGTGGCCATCGATGAGAGCCGAGAAGAGGCGAGGATCACCGCCCTCCTTGCGTGGCGCCTCTTCTTCCAGGTATGCGATCTGAAGATCAGGATACGCGCGCAAAAGGAACTCGGCATTCTCGTGTTCCTCCTTGTTGAACTTGGAATAGCGCTGCATCGAGACCACGAATTTGAACTTGCGGCGTGACATTCGTTCCAGTTCACGTTCCAATCTGTCGGTATTTCCGCCAAAGAGTTGAACCACCTCTGGATTCTCGACCCGGTAGAGAAGCTTGATGGCCTTGGCGTAGTTCATCATTCCAGAAACCGTGCGGTAGAGTGTCTGCGCACGCAGTGATGCCCAGATCCGCGTGCGGAGTGTGAACTCTGGAGCGGCACTCTTGAAGCCAATGCAGTAGAAGGGGAGGTCGTCCATCTTTGATTGACCTTTCTCGTCCGTGCCAAAGGGAGCTGTGTTGTTATACATTGCCGACTCCTCCGCGAGAATCTTGGTATCTTTGACAAAGTTGTCCCATTCGACGGGATGGAGCTGCTTGAGGTACTCAAGAAGGGTGACACGAGCATGTTGATCCTCTTCGCGGATGATTTCTCTGAGAGACAGGAGAATCTACAACACAGTTAATGAAAGCGATAGCGCATTCCCACGACACGTACCTTCTCGTTGTAGTGAGGGGTGAGGACCGTGAATGTGGGCATCGCATCAACCGGCAGAGGTTCAGGGAGATCGATAGTCAAAGACCGGGCAAAGAACGATATCCGACGCTCAGCTTCGCTGCCGCTTGGGAAAAATTCACCCTTGAACCCTTTGTCGCTCTGGGAAATGAAAAACGGCGGGGCCCGTAAACTGCGTTTACCATCTTGACCTGTGTCAACCTGGTGATACAACAACTTTTGCACATGTTCGATGGATAGCAAATGTTCGCGATACATGGAAATGATGACGGCGTTCCATATTTGCGAGACCAGTACCTAACACAGAATAAATATACGATGTCCATTCGGATGGTAACGGCGTTGCTTACCTTTGGCTTGTACTTTATCTCCATGTCCCGTGTGGCAAGCAACTTGGCATAGATCCGCTTGGGTAACCGAGTGTAGATGTCCTTCCATGGCGTCCAAATTGAAAGTCCGATCATGAATGACCGAGTAATACTGAAAACGGTGTTCCAGATGATGTACCAGAGGAAAGTATCCAAGAAGAAGAGCACCAAGTCCATGATATACATGATGGTCAGAGTGAACGCCGCCTGGTTTGAGCACAGGTTGGAACCAAAGTACTTGTCGTTGCAGCCTTGGATCTTCATGTTCACCATCACCGCAATGGGGTCACGGAAAGAAAGTGTGAGGAAAAAGTATGATTCCGTGGCCTTGCAACCGAAAACGAGAGCCCACAGCGCAATCGAAGCGAGTCTCGCACGTGGGGGTAAACCTGGGTATGAAGCAGTGAAGGTCTGACTTGCGAGATACTTTCTCGATTTTCCAGCAACCCTGTCACCAAACATGCGACCAGAGGGCATGATGGCAAACAAGAGTGTGGCGACGACCGAGATGAAGAACTGAACGATACCGAGGATGAGGGCGAGAGAACCTCCATTACCACCCGAGCTAAACTCTGCAATGGCGATGTAAACCGTTGGTCCGGAAGTCAATGCCAGAGTGATGAACAAGAAGAGTAGTCGACGAGAAAGATGTGAGGTATTATTCCACGTAGCGGGGATATACGAGAACTCCGCAAGAGTGGCGGCGATCATGATGAGCGAGGCCACAGCACCACCTAAGGCTGTTACGGACCACATTAAGGCGGGGGAATTGACGACGGTATTATCTGCTTTACTGATCTGATAGACCTTGGGAGAGTTGTATGCCGTGTAGTACCAGTATAAAGATATGTGAATGACCCAGATTCGGTTGAAGTTGACGAGCAGGTGACCAAACGAACGCTTCTCGTAGTAAGTCTTGAAAAACGCTCTATTCCAGTCGATACGGTCAAACTTCATGTACCGATGTGACGGTGGCAAGTCGATCAGCCTCGTCTAATAAGTTCTTGAATGAGGACCGAAAAGGGCATCATCTGAAGAAGAGACATGCCTTGTCCGAGAGTGTAATCCGTGCAATACCTTCTGGGTACCAGAAGAGCTGGTTGACATCATCGTAACCAATGATGTCGACATGATCCCTCTCCTTGCGTACGAATCTGCCGTCGACGACTTCGTAGCCTTGATCACGGATGAATCGATAGAGGGGTTTAATAACTGCACGAAGGTAGAGTCCCTCGGGCACTGGATCGACGCGACTCTGGCACTCAGGAGAGCGGTAGTAGTCGTCTGCACACTTGAAGATGAAGCAGAGACACTCTGGAACGAACCGAACCTGTGCAGCTTCGCCCCAGAGAAGGAGGTAGAGGGCGATTTGACGAAGGCGGTCATACTGACTCATGTTGTTCATCGCCTGGCGCCAGCGCTCCATGGCGGTCTGAAGGGACTTTTCGTTTGCGCTGCGGAGCGCGTTGCGCCTGGTGGACCGGAGACGTTGAAGGCCGGGATTTTGCACGTGGCCAACGGCATCGTCGAGGTCAAGTTGGGCGGCGAAATACCATTTTCGGTAGTTCGCATGCTCACCGCCGATATAGTCGGCATGAAGTGTCAGCAAGGCCTGATTCGGGGACATCCTCGATGCTCGGCTGTCCAGAAGCTGCATGAGGAAATCAAACTACCGAAAAGGCCGGTTAGATACAGTTTGAAAGAAAAAAAAAGGTTCAGGTAAAAAAACGGACCATGTTGCGCATAGAGTCCCGTTGGAAACCAAACTTTTGGGCCAGGTCAAGGAAAATATCCTCGATTTCTTCCTTGGAGAGGGGTATCTGGCGCTCCGTCGTCCAGGCGGGGTACTGGTCTCGCACACCAGACGCAGCAGCGTACTCGACATACGCGGTGGCACTCGACTCGGATGGACCCATCCGCGATTGACCCAGCGACTCTGCGGAGGGTGCATATCCACGGCCATACATATCGACGTCCGAGTCGGTATCTTGTTGTGCTAGAAAAGCCATGTGAATGACAGACCGTGCTTGCGTGCGTACTTGCGTGCTCACCGTACGGGTCATATGTACCATTGTGATCATAGTAACGCTCGGTATCATTCAGACCATTGTTGCTGCTGTCCGAGGCATAGGTATCTCTGCGACCGTACGAGTCGACGTTGTCAGAGTCGTTGTCACTGTAAACATATCTGCGAGGGATGGCTGCCGAGGGGCCGAATGGATCTACATGTTCGACGATTGGGGTCGACTGAGGATACGACATTGTCAAGGGCGTCCTGGAATGGCCACGGGTGTGGGCCAACGGGGTCGTAGTCGCTGCAGCCTTGAGGAGGACGGGAAGTGTACGGAGGAAGTGGAGGAAGAACGAGTGGAGTGTTGCGGTGAGAACTCCTTCTTGTGCGAAGTTCGAACCGACCCAGTGGGCGTAGTTCCCACCCAGTTGAAGCAGACCGGTCAGATCCGAACCGGTTCGAGTCTAGTCCATCTCCATTCATCACACAATCATGACAGTCACAGATACCGGTAATTGGCATCAACTGTATTGGAGACGGTATTCTAGATACGCCCCAAAGTGGCAGTCAACTACACGTATTCTAGAAAACACGCCATCCATTCGAACCAACTCGCTTTGAGTGGCCAATCTCATCTCCGTTCCATGACCCTCCCATGCCTTCTAGATCCGCAGTTGACTGTGGCAACTTGTTCCAAAATCAGCAGGATTCTCTTTCTCGTGCGAGGTTACGCCGGCGTGCACCTCGCGCCGCCTATACCTTATCGCACAGCGTACCCCTGAGAAAACCGGTGTCTCAACCCAGCATAGACCGCAATGCCGACCACCACGATAAAGATAACGACCGCCTTGGTCCCAAACACCCCCGTCTCATGCTCTACCTACGCCACCACTATCAAACTTTGTTCCCGGGAACCAAACACCCGATAAAATACTCACCACGGACGCAAACGGAGAGAGAATCGGAACCGTAAAGTGCGATGCCTTGGCGTCCCGGTCAGGTGCGATCGTCATCACCAGCCAGCACATGAACCCTAAAAGAACCGCGAGGCACACCACCTACCACCACGGTCAGCTGCCTCGCTCTACAGCACTCTGTCCAAGAGCCATCAGAATGGGAAGGTATCGCTGACCATGACTCGTTCCAGCCTCATCTGCCTTTGGTCGTTTGCATGTAATATAGTTCCAATCTCTCGCTAGTAGTAAATGTGAGCATTTTCTATCGAAAGGGGTGGCCTCAACTTGCCTCGCGTTTCCGCTCTTCCTCCCGTCGCATTTCTCCCAGCTCATTCTGGTGTCGATCACGCACTGAAAGTAAAGTTTCTGCCACCAGGGCGCGTGAAGCCCAGTACTGCTCGACCGTCGTCCGAGGTACCGCAGCCATCGGTGCAACAGAGAACCAAGTCCCTCTGCTTCTCAGGTCCGCAGAAACGTTACCTGCCTTGTCGCTTTGAACGGTCGTAGACACTTTCATCCCACCAACTGCCAGCTGCATGGTGCGCGACATGACCGTGCTATTGGTTGCTAGTTCGCCGGGTCGGGGTTTCCTCAGTTTGTTCATGACGCGGAGTAAAGTAGCAAAAGCACTGCACCACTACTACCCTGTCTCCGCCATCGCCTCGTGTTGTATTACAACAAAGACAAAAAGCACAATACACCTGGAGATACAACATCTAGATCCGACATCCTCCGCATACAGCTAGTTATGTGCTACGACAACACTATATCACATTCGCCTCAGCGAATCGAGCCGGTTCATATTCACAGCTTGGCACCCGCCGCAGCCAGCTTCTGCTGGAGCTTCGCCTGGTGTCATGGGCGCACATCAGCCGTTTGGAAATCCCACGCGTGTCAAGGATACTCACGTTGACAGCATCCATGTACTTGTCTGTAACAACCCAGTGTTCTCTCTTCATGTCCTTGCCGTGGATCGCGAGTGCAAGGTCCTTGGTCATGACACCATCGACATCAATGACCTCGACACACGACGCCTCGAGGGCCTCGCAGAAGCGCTTGAGTGGTTTATTATCGTCGAGCTTGGCACGGTGAAGAAGTCCACGCGTCCATGCAAATATCGAAGCAACGGGGTTTGTCGACGTTTCCTTGCCCTTTTGCCACTCGCGGTAGTGCCGAGTGACGGTACCGTGTGCAGCCTCGCTCTCAACGACCTGGCCGTCTGGCGTAATGAGCTCACTGGTCATCATACCTAGCGAGCCGAACCCTTGCGCGAGAATGTCGGACTGAACGTCACCGTCATAGTTCTTGCACGCCCAGACAAATCCTCCTGAGGATTTGATCACCTGAGCGACCATGTCGTCGATGAGACGGTGTTCATAGTAGATGCCGAATTTCTCAAACTCAGTCTTGTATTGGGTATCATAGATCTCTTGGAAAATGTCCTTGAAGCGACCATCATACCGCTTCATGATGGTGTTCTTCGTGGACATGAACTGCGCGACAGAGGTAGCACCGTGAACGTGCGTCACGGAGATGAAAAATGACGTACGAGGGGCATCTTCTTTGCCAGGGCCATCTTGAACGACGAATGTGCGAAACCTGTGATCGACTGGACAACCAACATCAACAGGGGCAGGACGTTGTCGAGCCGCTCAAGCCAGCGTACCTCATCGGTGTTGTACATGCTCATAGCAACACCCTTGCCCTTGAAATCATATACATCAAGCGTGGTCGGTGCACTACCATCAGCTGGGCTGTAGGCCAGCTGCAGCTTCCCTGGCCCGGGAACAACGAGGTCGGTTGAACGGTACTTCGAAGCGTGTCAACGCGGAACACCGCATGGCATCAGGAACGGAACAGACCTGATCCCCGAACGCGTGACGACCAATCACAATGGGGTTCACCCAGCCGGGGACAGGTTTGGGAATTCGGTTGAGGATGATGGGCTCACGGAACACGGTGCCGCCTAGGATGTTGCGAATCTACAGAACATGGTTAAGTGCCTTTTGCTTCGATGCGGGAATGAGGGGAGACCGACCGTGCCGTTTGGGCTCTTCCACATCTCCTTAAGTTTGAATTCTTCGACACGTGCCTCATCGGGGGTGATCGTCGCACACTTGATGCCGACCTTGTACTGTTGGATGGCCTTGGCAGCCTCAGTTGTGACGGTATCGTTGGTCTACCTCTTTGTTAATCACCTGTCACTAACGCTAGCCGAATTGCGGGGGCTTACCTGGTCACGGTACTCCAACCCAAGGTCAAAGTACTTGATATCCAATTGAAGATAGGGAAGGATAAGCTACCAGAACGAAACAGCTGCATCAGCCACGCCATCTTAGCACGTGCAACGGCGTAAGAACGGACCTCCTCTCTGATCTTCTTCCATATAATTCTGGTCATTTCATCACCATCGAGTTCCACCACCGGTTGAGAAACAACGATCTTTTGTGCGTTTTCTAGATACGTCGGCGTCAACCCCGGTCGGGAACGCACTGGGTCATCGTTGCGAGGTATGGACGGCGTCGTGATAGAGAACAGGACGGTTTCCCGACCTGCATCGCGCACCACCACATATGATGGAGAAATCAAGATATTTTACTCACGAAATCTCGTCGACGTCGCAAAGCCTCGTGAGAGTGGTCTGGCCTGTGCCAGCAACGAGCGTCGCACCGAAAGGACTGTCCGGGTTTGCATCATGATTTGGTTGCGCTCACAGACAGGAAGGACAGTGGAGGGGTATAACGGCCAACGAATATGTGTTCGAAACAGACCCGGAGTGTCCCGTCTAGTTTATGTAGGGCCGCGGTTAGCCACGCTCGCCGGCCGTGTTGAATCGGGCTTGGGGAATAGAGAAGCAAGGGGGACGAGGGAGGGAACAACGCGGTACGAGCGTGGGGAAGGGCTATCCGCGACTGGGAACAGCGTCGCTTGCCGCGACCCGAACGAGCAGCGGCCCCTTAGCGGCCCGCAGTCATATCAAATCTATCTCAACGATATCCAAGACAAGTGCAGTAGATACGTCCCAGGTATCAGTTCTTTTGTGCGCTCGCCTCGTTCATCGCCTGCGCTTGTACGAGCTCGACGATCTTCGCAACTAGACTACCCATCACTTCCGTCCTTTGTTTGCTCGTTGCAAGCACTTCCTCGTGAGAGGCAACCTCCGCTGAGGGCAAGTTCAAGGGTCGGCCGGCGAGCTATCGTGTGCAAGACAAGACATTCTTAGCAACGATATCGAATATGAATCGGGTTTCGCGTACCTCTGCCTCGACCTCGTCCCGGATACTCCGATACTTATCTGGTATGACAACCATGTTCGTAACGAGGCTGAGTACCATGATCTCAAGTCCTTCCTCGCGTGCCGCAACGACTTCGGGAATAGTACTCATCCCGACGACGTGTGCGCCGACGTTCCTCAAGAACCGACCTTCCGCCGGAGTCTCATATGCCGGTCCCGAAACCCAGGCGTAGGTACCTTCTGCGAGCGCGTCGCGACCAAGCCGAAGTTGATGCGCGGCCAGAAATGCGAGTTTCCTCAGTCTCACCGAGTACGCATCGCCAAGAGGGTAAAATCTGGGGTATTCCGGGGATGCAAGTGGTCCAAATGTGGGGTTCATTCCGGTCAGATTTGGCAGCGCAAGATGGTCCTGGATCACTACGACTAAAATCGAGGTCAGTAAGTGTCGACATCCTGGCGATCCGTACGCACCGGTTCCAACGGGTATCTCAGGGACAAGGGATCCAGCCGCATTGGTGACTGGGGACAGTTCCAGTCTCGTCCCTCAGCTAATTGGATGCTAGTACG
Source organism: Wakefieldia striispora (assembly GCA_038090475.1). NCBI lineage: Eukaryota > Fungi > Basidiomycota > Agaricomycetes > Agaricales > Hymenogastraceae > Wakefieldia > Wakefieldia striispora. The sequence continues at coordinate 6,435 of JBBPMU010000163.1, read as the reverse complement.
GACTCACTAATGACGTGTTTTACGCCCAACCGTTTCATGGTTCGGATTCCATAAGTCACTACTGCTGGTTTATGCCCTTCGTAAGGATGGAACTGCCTAGTCCATGTCAATGAAACGATCGGCAATGTGCAATAGGACTCACGCGTCCGAGCATGGCGACAACCGGAAACCTGTGTTGACCCATCAAACCGAAGGCTAGGGCACTTTGCTGCCCAGCAACTTTTGCCCCAGTAGAACCTCAGCGCCAACGACATCGATTCACTAGATCCGACGTACCAGTGCTCTCACCAAAGCCTGGGAGTTGCGCATACGGTATCCGCACGGCATCCGAGAGTCTGTTAACGAGCGTGCTGAGTCCGGATCCACAGACGATCCCGAGAAGTGGACTGGGGAGGTGTTGCTCCTCCAGAACGCCTCGAATCTTTCTGATGGTATCGTCGAAAGGAAGTGGATCTGTGGTGTATGTCATGATCAGAGAACAAAAGTGGGAAAGAGAGAGATTTGGTCGATGTTGTCGGTTTCGAGTTGTCGCCAAGGAGATAAGATAGTTACTAGATCTCTTGTCACCACGCTTGCAAGGTCATATCCGCTACTAGTAGTCGTTTCGTGTTTCGTGTGCAAAGCGTCCACATAAATAAATAGCAATAAAGTACAAATAATTCTGAGGAGCGACATCTGTGGGGGAAACGTAGAATTCTAACATTGTAAAGTGTACTGTCGAAGGACGAGAAACTTGACGTTCAAAGGACTTCCTAGACATTCGCGCAGTTCTTATGCTCCTGGACCGCTTAATGCTAAATGGAACATTATTACAGCGGTTTTCAAAAGTCCGTGGAAAGTTGCCAGATCGTTTGAGTAGTTTAGCGGTCACATGACCAGGACCCCAGAATGTCCAACAGCAATTTTACTGCGGTGCGCTGACTGTCCCTTGCCTTCGACGACATTTCTCCATGCGTGAACACATAAAGTCCCAGATCCCAGGCCTTCACCACGAAGGTTTATCTGTCAAGGAAATCTGCCGTCGACTCAATGTCAAGAAATCATTGGTTTACCAGGTCCTGAATTGATACAAACAGTTTGGTGTCATCTCAAATACTCACACTTACTCATGTGCAGTGGGCCGTCCTCGTTCTCTCAGTCATGCTGATCTTGCCTTCCTTTTGACTCTCTTAGATCATCGGAAATCCCTTTACCTTGACGAACTGTGGGATGAACTGCTGGTCAAGCACAACGTTCATACAACCCGTCCAACTCTCCATCGTGCCCTCCAACAACTTGGTGTCAGTCGCAAAACCATTTCTGTCCATGCCTATGAATGAAATGAACTACTGCGGGCGATGTACATGAACCGTATTGCTGAGGAAGCACCTGACGCAGGCATGCTGATGTTTGTTGATGAGGCTGCGAAAGACGAGCGTACAATTTCACAGAGGTATGGGCGCTCGAACAAGGGTGTTCGTTGCATCGTTCAGAGGCGATTTGTCAGAGGTGTGCGGTATTCAATTGTCCCAGTCATCACCCTTGATGGCATCATTGCATATGACATTGTTGACGGACCTGTTGACGGCGAGCGTTTTCTCAAATTTATCAAGGATCACGTCGTAACACCACCCCTCTCTCTCTCACATTGTTGATCGCTGATTTAGCTCGTTCTACTATAGATGCCGTTCACAAACCCTTATCCTGGTCCTCGCAGCGTGCTCATCATGGATAATTGCAGCATCCATCATGGTGAACGAATTCGTCAATTGGTTGAAGACGAACATTGTAAGTGTCGCTCAACACCGGCATCGTGCCATGATGACGTACTGATATAACTACTATGTAGTCTGCAAGCTCATTTATCTCCCGCCGTACTCACCGGATTACAACCCAATCGAACAAGCATTTTCTACAATCAAAGCATTCCTTCGTCGTCACTCCAATGACTCAACTATTTGTTGAGAGATGAGACTTCGATGAAGATCTCATACCAGACATATGATGTTTCTAACTTCAGACTTCGTCTTTCATATGTCATATGATCTAGACCATTCTAGATTCAGATCTAGATTGATACCGGTTCTAGAGACGTTCTAGAACTGAGGTGAGTCACTATCATATTATTCATTTCAGATGATAGTGAGATAAGAGTCCTTTATGCCATTGGACGATAAGGATACACATTACTCATGTGATACGATACGACCGTATCTTTAGTCATTACTCATGACTCATCCTTATCTCTTATTGTTCTTATCTCTCCATTGTTATTGGTAGATAAGAACCTCACATATGTATTTAAGAGGGGACGCATAGAGCGATTCCCCTCAACCAGTCAATTGACTTCCACGTCCTCGACTACTCCATTGCCTTCACCTCAGCCAATCCTCCTTGATCATTAGAACCGTGAGTGATTCCTCCTCACAGTTCAACCATAACCTCTGCCTCGACTTTGCCCGGGACTTCCACCCGCTGCATATACAGTCGAACCTCGTAACCTCAGTACGAGAGACTAGAGACTTGGGTAGCTCCATCTCTTTACTATTATGTCTATCGTTCGTGCCTGTCAGAGTATCACATATGATAAAGCCGAGGGGTACTTTAGGGCATCCAGTTATATCGTGTAACTAGTCTACTTGCTCAAATCCACTGGTGTAGTGTCGTAGTATGCTTCCGAGTCACTTGTCATGTGCAACCAACATCAAATTGCAAACTGGTAGCTACTACCATACAATGTACGGTACGTAGTAGGAAAGTCCAAAACTAAACTAAATGAAAAGTTGAGATGGTTCATTGCCATCATGGTCCTCAGCGACTACATGTCCAGGCGGAATAGGGAGCCAGTTGTTCTGTGCTTCACAAAAGTAAAGCAGATCGTAATCCATGGGGGGCGGGCTACCCGCCATCATTGGTGGTCCAGTGAATCATGCACCACCTCCGTCGTGGAACTTCTTTTGATAGGCCACTCTTTTCACGGCTACCTGGCGCTCATCCTCCTCCGATGTTACTGTATCGCTCCGTTTTCGCTTCGCATCAGGTCCATTCCACCACACTGTACTACCTTTCTTCAAGCGAATCACATCACCCAGTAAAATACCAAGATCAGTGAGGAATTTGTCCTCGACGTCGGAAAGAATATCGGGGCCGATCCCATTGTTCTCTAGGGAAGGCCTATACAAAAGTGCATTGCGGACACCTAAGTGTGCCTCGGCATGCTTGAGATAGTGTGTCAAGTGGGATGGAGAGGGAATGGGTGGTGAAAATGCAGTAACATCCTTCTGCCAAGTTGGAGTCTGAGGAGATGGGGCAAGGGCATGACTCGGCAGTGTCAGCATGTTTGAAGTTGCAGCTCCCACAGCCGAAGGGAGCAGACCTGACTGGGCCAGTGTTTGCGTCAGAAGAACGGAGGTCAAAGAGTTGACATCAATGGCGGCTGGTGACGGAGACGGCACAGTCTGTACTGAAGCTCTCCTCACATGGGAGAGGATGGGAGCCTTATTTGCAGGATTGAATGACTTGATATTGGGTGGAATCAATACAGTTGCCTGGCCAGCGTCAACGGCACGAGCCCAATCAAGGATCATTGCTGGTGTCAATGCGAGAGCTCCAAGAGGTCCAACATATGTCAGCCCTCCGTTATGTTCGTTCTTGTACAGCTCCTCGAGCTTGAGACGCCAATGACTGACACAGCTATCGAGGTTGGATTTTGTAGTACGTGCTTTTGCCTAGTAGTAAAAAAAATGTTACATAGTATATCAAATCTCTATGCCGATGTAAGCTTATCCGTACCCCAGTATTGTTGCTGGAACGTTGCGACTCATCCTCTGAGTCAGAGCTAGCTTGCACTCGGGGCAGCTTTTGAATGTGTCGTATGTCAACAAAAATCTTGATCACGGATGGCTTGCTTTCCAAATCGGTAATTTTCGTTACCATCTCCTGGTAATCAGCAAGATTATCAACATCAATTGCCTCGGTGACCCGTTGCCTACAGTAGCCATTAGTGCCCCACATTATGACTCAGTGAGAAACAGAAAAATACCCCTTCACTTTCAGTAGAGTATATCGAAATGGATAGCGTTTCTTTTCGGTGACCACATAGTCCTCCTGGCCATGCTTCTGAAGCGTGCTCTTCAAAAAATCGATGTAGCCTGCATTTGAAGATTTGACTGCAAATGTAAGTTCTTTTGTTTTCACTGACTTCTCTTCCTTGGAGGTAGATTTGCCCCGCAACACCTTCTTGATCTTTGAATAGACAGTCAATGAAATGGAGAATGCTTGTTTGTCCTTGAGATCCCGAGTTGGAGATGGTGACAACATGCTGGTCTCCGACAAACAGAAAAAAAATATTACTATTACATTAGTATAGTATGCAATGTGACTACAGGTACATTGGGGTCCCAGTCATGTGACTACTAAACTATTCGCAAGATTTGGGAACTTTCCACGGACTTTTGAAAACCGCTGTAAGTGGTGCATCTTCAGGGATCCTCTTGGTTCTTACTACCTGATATTCGGCTCCCTCTTCAACGTGCCACTAGCTCTAATGTTCTATCCCCAATAGTAGTGAAAAGCAAAGTACGAAATTAGCCGTTCCCCTCAGCCATGGGATGGGACCTTTGCTCCGTCAGCGTCACCCATCTACGTTCTGCTCCCGACAAATACCCTTATGACACTTCATGCCACGCTTTCGATCTTACGATGAACTTTGAGGGATATACTACAAGTAAAGGCATTATTCCTACTTTCTATTAAATAATTGCATCCCACCGTTTGCCCCCTCACGATGTAATCCAGAATCAGACATAAATCCGTTGGTGACACTTGTCTCGATTCTCAGGCATATATAGTTCGAAACGACTAGTACTATAAGTGAGCCTGGTCAAACATAATCATCTCCGTTCAATAGCGTAAAATCTACACACCTGCTGACTCGGCCCATTCCTTCAAATCTTGGCCGCTTTTCAACTTGGCCGGGTGTACTGTCCTCGAGACTTGTGTGCGCTCTCTTCGCTAGCCGTGTGGTACAAAACATGTCAACGATAAGGTCATGCGCTGGCCCAACATATGGCGTGTATGGAATCTGAACCGGAAATAGGGCATTGGGGGTGATAAAATGCACATCGGCACCGTGGCGAATCAAGAGTTCGGTAATCTGGGGGCTTGCACCGAGTTGCAGCGTGGTAAGGAGAATGTCAGAAGGCAACGGGATGTTGTACGAGAGTAGAGTCGCCACCACGGAAGTGTATCCCTTTTCGATAGCCGCCATCAAGACTGATTTGCCTTTGGAATTACAAGAGTTGGGATCGCAGCCAGCTTCAATGACCATCCTGACAAGCTTCGGACATGTCTGCTCCCAGTACCCAGTAATGATTAGATGAAGTGCGGTATCTCCCGTTGTGGTAGTGATCTTCGCGTTTGCGCCATAACAAATGAGGAAGTGAATCGTCGGAGGAGCCAAGCGGTACCAAAGTGCCATGAGCAGGACGTCTGGAGGACACGGGATATTGAATGAGAGCAGAAGCACTAGTACGGAACCGTAGCCACGTTCTACAATGGCCATCCAAATCGATTTTGCTTCAGAGTTACGGTACATCGGATCGCAGCCAGCTTTGATAAAGATCTTGAACAACTCCAGACTTGTAGATTCATTATATGTGGCGATAACGACGTGGAGGATCGCTTCCCAATTGGGCATGATGGAATGCACGTCGGCGCCTTTGTGAATTAATATTTCAATTATCTCGAGGGACGATCTACGCCATAGCGCAATTGGGAGGATACCAGGAGGGCATGGGACATCGCATGAGAGCAGGAGGAATCTCACCACAGAAGCGTATCCACGGGAGATGGCAACATCTAGGACCACTCTGCCTTCCACACTGCGGGAAGTCGGATTGCATCCAGCTCCAATGAAAATCTTGAGTAATTCCAGGCACAGCGATTCCTCGTACAGGGTGATAGCGATGTGAAGGACCGTATCTCCACTGCTCGTGGTAGAATGTACGTCGGCACCATTGCGAACTAGGAGTGCAACAATCTCCGAGTTGCGGACCAAGCCATGCTGTAGTAGGGTTGGTAGTATGTCTGGAAGGAGCGGGACACCACAGGAGAGCAGATATCCCACCACGGAAATGTATCCATTGCTGACGGCAACTTCCAGAACAGTTCTACCTTCGGCACCGCGGGAATTGGGGTTGCATCCAGCTTCAATGAAGATCTTGATCATTTTGAGGCAGAATGATTCCTCGTAGTGGATCGTAGCAAGGTGAAGGACTGTGTCTCCATCACCTGTCGTAGAATTCACCTCAACATCCTTGCGAACTAGGAGTGCAGCGACCCCCAAGCTGCCCATCAAGCGACGCTGCAACGCAGTTGGTAGGGTGTCTGGGGGAAGCGGGACACCGATCGAGAGGAGATGTTCCACTACGGAGGTATGTCCATATTTCATGGCAT
>JBBPMU010000162.1:0-45930 GCA_038090475.1 Wakefieldia striispora | reverse complement strand
TCTAGTATTAGTCAGCTGGGACAGTCTGGGCCAGACTGTGACAGACTGGGATGGGTCTGGACTAGTTCTAGCCAGTTGGGAACCTTACTAGAGAAGCTAGAGGGTCTGTCTAGCCTGTCCAGTCTGTTCCAGTCTGTCCTAGTCTAGCCAATGCTGTCTAGCTAAGAGTGGGTTTGCTGATGTGGGAGTCTGACACCCCACAACCAGTCCCTTCATCATGGAGTGACTCAAAGACAGCAGAATACGACTGCGAACTTCAAGTTGTAGCTCATGCTGGCAGGCGACTCGGTAGTGCAATGCCTCCAACCCAGAATTTCTTGCACAACTCGCCACTCACTGCGTCTTGATGGCCGGCCAAGGCCACAATAAAGAATGCTTTCGGGAGTTTTTGTTCGGAACTAATAGGAAGGCTAGTCTCAGAATGTAGTCCGTGTCCGCGCAAAACCATTTGTGCCCGTCGCTGATTACTTCTGCGAGGGTCTCGCCAATGGAAATCAGCTGTGGCCAGCCGCGGAAACAGACGGGGAGGCAAGGAACACCCCTTATACGTGGGATTATGACTGGCATAAGGAAGACTTCGGCCATCTCTACGGGAAGCAGCAGTATATAGATGCCATCGTACACACAACTAATGTGCCAGTGGAGCCTACAGATACATAAATCCTCAATCATTGAAATCTCGATATTGATATTTTATGAAGAATACGTCGCCCTCGGCCTCAGCAGTAGTATTTGGAACCTCGACTTGTGAAGAAAGTCAGATAGGGTGATGGGACTCATATATAGCGAGTAGATTCACCGAAAACAAAATACGGGGCGGGAATGTCGATATCGTCAGGGACTGTAACACCAATATTGTTGATTTCTGGCTGGACTCCGGAAGCTAGCTTCCACGCTACAAGCTTGCTCAGTGGCGATACTGAGTGACCGGAGCGAGGGACTGACCTTCGCTGGTATTGTTATTAACGAGATAGACCTCAACGCGCTTGCCACCCAAAGTTTTCTTCGTGTTCTCGCCATATCTCCTATAATCAGGCGTCATACCAGGTAATCTGAGAGGTGGGTCATACCAGAACGCGTGGACACACCATGAGACTTCAACAAACTCTCCCGGAAACCAACCCAGTGTCTGTTTCCAGGGATTGGTGACTTCAATGATGAGTTCGTATGGCCTGCAAAGTGCCAGTGGTACCATGGCCACAAGTGTAAGCAAGGAAACGAAGTACTTGGAGGCTACCATAGGCGGCCCTAAAAGGTAGAGGGGCAAAGGGGGTTTGAACTTAACCCTGAAGCTGGTGAAAGCATGCTTTTCTACGCTTTCACTAGCTTCAAGTTCAAACCTTTCCAAAAATGGCTAGACAAGGTTTGATTGGTTGACTTTCGTACGAAAAAAAAATTGTGCGAAGATAAGACAGACATAAAATATATCTGACTTTCCATGGAAAAGGTACTTTTAGTTCGCCAGGAGTGTAGAATGGATGAGTTCCAAGCTCGACCCGCGAGTAGCCTGTGAAATGGACTGTCGTGTCCAACTGGCAGTTGAAACTCAGTTGAATCGAAACGCAATTCATGTCAAGAACACACTGACAGTGCTTACATGGACAGGCATGTGAGATAGCGCGGACGACAGTGCCTCGGTACCAGTAGCGCCTAACGGGTGTGTATGACAGATGGCTTCTGGCCACATTCCTCTTTCCCCACTACCCCAGCATGAATTGCCTCCGCAATAAATCGTCAAACTGGTGAATGGGCGTGTAAGCATGCATATCTGACATGCTGACCGGCTTCAAGTCGGCTTTGGCTTAGCCTGTCGCATGTTGTAATCCATTGAATGGTCACCGTGCCAGTGTTCCAACAATCGTCCGTGAGTTGCAGGAACGGTGTGGATATATTAGTCACCAAGCCACGGAGGTTCAGCGACAGTTTTCGCCCACCGGTGCACCTCTTCGATGGTCATACTTGTTCGAGACCTCGAGTGGTTGTCTCGACTGACGCTTGCTGATATTTTGCAATACCCGTGAGTCGGGCCATCGAATTGAAAACAATTCACATTCATCTGCGACGACAACTTCCGCCCAGGTCCGAGGACTGCGGTAGTAGGGCCGAGTTTGGCATTGCTTCAGAGCTAGACCGAGGTGATGAAGAAGACGCAGTACATCGTGCGCGCGAACGGCTGTGGTAGAAGGGGGAGGAGATAAATAACGGGAGGAGGGCGGCAAACGTGACGCGAATGGAACTTGGGTTAGGGATTAACCCTATTCTCTCGATTGCACCAAGTCACATAGCATGCAGGTTTCACTAGAGGCAACCTGCTTGTGGTGTTGGCCCACTTCCATCCGGAGCATCGACATCGGTACAGAGAATGTCAACCTCGGTTGACCCTCCTTGCCGTCCGGAGATCTGCATCACCAGGTATGCATCACCAGGTATCGGCTTGGTATTTAGCACCTACCGATACATGGTAGGAGCGGGCTCGACAGGCTCGAATACCCTTCCCTCAGACGCTTCCGAACCATCCCGAGTAGACTGTACAACGGCAGGCATAGCAGAGACCGGCGTGCGATCGTCTGCCGTCGACAACGCGCTGCGCTCATTTTTAGGCTTGGGCTGCTTCTTCAGCAAACGGTTGATGATTGTCGATCACCCACAGTTAGAAACACACTTGTTCGTCCCCGAGGTTCTTTTCGGTCACATTCTTGCATTTGCGGGTGGTTCCTCCTGCCATAGCGCGGTCTCGGATTCCGTGAGTTGTCTCTTCTTGCATAAGGATTCCGTTGCGTGTACGTGAATGACCAGTGGGCAGACGAATGGGACAGACAAAGAAAGACTTGCGATGAATCGACCACGCTGCGTTAGCGCAACGGAACGACCCCCTACACCTAGGAGATTATGACTTCTACAGTGCACGTCCCACTTGCGTCACTTCGTATCATTGCTGAGCAAAATTGCAGTACACCCTACGCACTTGATTTATGAGTTCGGGGTGAGAAGTCTCAGTACTGTAACCGGAATCCTTCATGTGCAGCCTCGAAATTACATTTGTACGGCAACGTTCCGCTGCGATTGCGAAACGAGGAAGGAGAAGCGAGTGCGGAAGGGGAAGGTGACTGAGCCTGTAGATAGTCAGGTAGAATAAAAGAGTGATGAAGACAACAACGCCGGCGTGCGTCGAGAATCGTGACTTGTCGGAAAACGTGCTTGAACGGAAGACTTTCGGAACGTGCGTGCGCTTTGGACTGAACTGCTCTGAATTCCAGTGATGAGTAGGGTTGTACAAAATGGTTTATATACGAAGGAAAAGAGGCTATGAAATGTATAGTAGACGAGCTTATCGATGAAGCTTAGAGATGAGTGAATGGGGCTGAATAAGGATGAACGGTGAAAAGAAAAATACGCAAAGCGGCGCTGCGTCGCTCGGGCCGATTCGGTGGCCGCAACCGGAGCGGTCCTTACACATTTTGGAAAGTGAGTCCACGGGTCACACAATCGCCGTTATCTTACCTGACCTTCACAAGCGTTCGGAACGAATGGCAACGAGTAGCCACAAGCCAAGTATTTAAAATACTCCCTCGTAACGGACCTTGAGGAGAGTCAGACTATATGCAGCCGTTCCGAACATAATGGATTGACTGGCAGTGACAAATGATTTTATGCACTGTATCGGACTGACCACATTCTGAGAATTCTTTCCTGACAAGAACTCCGCAGTATATTAATGACCAAGCTGGCATTACTGTCACCTTGATCCAATACATGGTGAAGATTGTCATCAGAATTTGACTGGCGAATGTGAGCCATCAAGTGGCAAAACGAACCCATCATATCTGCAATCGATCAAAGTCGGAACTGAGTGCAGTCCATCTCCGCGCAATACGACTCGTGCCTGTGATTTGCGAGGGTCGCAATTAGTGTCAATAATGGAAATCGGCTGTGGCTAATGGCGGAGACATAGACAGGACTGGTGGGCAAGGGAACACGCTCTACATGACACTGACACAAGGAAGATTCTCTGGACATCGACAAGACGACCATACGCGTAAGTTTGACCAGTGTACCGGCAGAGTTTACAAATAAATCCTCAATCATGTGCATTCCACTTTCCTTGATTTATGATGAATGTTTTGCTGTGGGTGGACATGTGAATAAGTGGGGCAAAGACTCGTGAAGAAAGTCAGGTAGGGTAACTGCACTCGTATAGGGCAAGTGGACTTACTGTAAACCAGGTACGTGTTGTTACCGTAGCGAATGTTGATATTATCAGGGATTTCGGTATCAGCTTCGTTATCTTCTAATGGGACCTTGGAAGCTAGCGGCCATGCTATGAACTTGCTCAATGTCGATCTCAAGTGACCTATGCGAGAGACCGACCTAGTCTGCTATGGTTGTTGACGAGATAGATATCACCAGTGACCGTATCACCGTTGGGGTTGAACGGACCGCCAATATACAACCTATAAAGCGGGGGTCATGCCAGACGATCTGAGGCGGTGGGTCATACAAGAACGCGTCGACATACCATTCGACTCGACAGTGTGCCTTCGGATACAAACCCAGGGTCAAATTCGAGGGTTCAGTGATTTTTAGTTGGACACAAAGTGCCAGTGACACCATGGTCACAAGTGTAAGCAAGGAGATGAAGTGCTCACAGACCACCATAGTAAAATTGGAGGGGCAAAGGGGGCTTGAAGCTGAAGCTGGTGAAAGCAGACGCACGCATTTATAGTTCACCGGAGTGTAGGTCCAAGCTTCAAGAAACCGTGACCAGCGGGCTCGGATTCAGTCCAGTGAAACAGACTGTCATACCCAACAAGCTGAGAGTATTAGTGGGGAACGGAACGCAGTTCATGTCACGAGCGTAAGGACTTACATAGACGGGGAGGCGAGATAGCACGGACGACTCGAACAGTTTCTCGGTGCTAGTAGACGCCAAACTGAGGCACAACTCGAAAAGGTCGCTCCTGGCCACATTCCTCTTTCTCCCAGCACCCCAGCATGAATTGCCTCCGCAACGTCCGTCAAATCCTCGTGTCATACGCATCAGACCGGTGAACAGGTGTGTAAGCATGCAAATCTGACAACGCCGCTGGCTTGGCAGCGTCCCATGTTTGTAAATCCATTGGGGTGGTCACCCTTGCCTTAGGGTACGCGTAGTCTCTGTGGGTGCTCCAGCAATCTCGTTTGTGGGTTTCAAGAGCGGTGCGGATGATACTCTCCCAGAGATTGATCTCGTACTACACTAGCCAAAGTCATGGAGGTAAGCGACCGTGTTCTCGCCCACCGATCTCGAGTCGTGCGTCTCTCCGGTGGTCACACATCTCGTCTTCTCTACTGGTGCTTGTCGGCAGTTTGCAATACTTGCCTGTGACTACGGTAGGCTGTGAGTCGGACCGTCGAATTGAATGATTCGCTGTGCCGTTTATTAGCGTGTCAGCATGTGCCTTACTCATCATACCTCCGCATCGAGCATCCCTGAAGAGGTGTCCCGGAACCTAGCAAGACCCCGTAAGCATTCAGTTTGCCGTCAATCGGTAGGTTACAGGTAAGTGGCCCTGATCCCTGGGGAGAGCTCCGCGATCCCCTCGGTGCTTGAAGTCTTTTGACGTCGCTTGTTATCATATCGGTGCCTGCCACTCACCTTCACTGGCCAAATTACATAACCCCTCAAGGTCACCGTCTGTCGTCCTCGTTGCCTTCCCTTTTCAATTTCAATACGCTTCGTCTTGCGATGATAACTCCTGTCCGGTCCAAGAACTGCAGTTGGGTCAGGGTGCTACTGCCTCAGAACTGGACCGGGATGACGAAGAGACCCAACACACCGTGCGTGTGAACAGCTATGGTAGTAGAAGGGGGACATACAGCAAAAGGAAGGCGGTAAACGTGGACGCAAATGCAGCACGGCGCAAAAATGTGAACGACGAGGAGGACCCAGCCGCGGTACAAGCAGGAAGGAGAATGATCAGAGGAGGGCGGCGAGCGTGAACGCCGACGGGAATGCCGGCGAAACAAAAAAAAAAAAGTCCAAAGAAACGAGTCCACTCGTAGTTTGCTGATGCTCGTTTCCCCCCTTCTCGTCGGACATTGTGCCTGTCCATATGGCCATCATACTTATCATATGCATCACCCGTTGCTGTACAACTCCCGGATATGACCGATTACCCAGGGTCGCGCAGGGACGGGTCCAGGTGAGCTTATGGATTGTATGTTTCTCCTGTGTCCGGCCGCATCGTCGCCGACTGGTAAAAGAAAGGTGGCTCCGATATACCTTCAGGCCTGGACTAGAAAATTGCTCGCGTTACGCTCCAAGTGGCAGCATGAAAAAAGCAACTTGAAGTAGCTTGTATTGTGATTACGGGGTATATAAGCATGGCGGGTTACCTTTTTCAGGGATACCGCGCGTGGCAATCACTCGCATGGTATATATAGTCTTCTAGTGCGGAGGTGCCGTACAAAGCGAACAGTGGGGTGGAGTGGCAGACTGGAGAAATATTCTGGCCCGGTCGCTCCGCTTATTAATCGGAAGTGACTGTTAGCTCGCAAGTCGCCAAGGACGGACTCAATGCGCCCGCCCAGAAGCACTTTGATGCCATGTGATGCGAGAATGGCGCAAAGAATCACTGGTCCAAAGATCCGGTATTTCCGGTCCATGACAAAAGTTGTACTACTCCAACTTGGGCATTCCTTGCCCAGACTTCCGATCGTTGGAACCAAGGCTTCACTGGTTCCGGTTTGCTCGCATATAGGCGTCAATTTGGTCCTACTTGTCTTATCGCGAGAAAAGACGTCGGGGGTTTGATTTTGTTCAACAAAGATACAGAAGACAAAAACCAAGTAGAAACCAAACTAAAGATGGACCGAGTACGGTATGTACGGCATTATCACTCGACGCTAGCGTGGCGAAAGCGGTCTAGGGCGAAATCGAAAGCGGCTACAAAACAAGTGAGCGAGAGTTGATCGCCAAGATGGCTAAGGTGGGGCTGGGCGAAATATTGCACCTTGCATCAGTATCAGAAGGCTTATGCTATGTGATAGATCCAGTGCAATTGCCTTTCAGGGGTCCCTTACAAACACTGCTGCAGCGCCCATCCCTGTCCCAATGCACATCGATGTCACGAGGACCTGATGGAACAAGGCATCAATGGGTCTCGTTGCGGTGCTATCGACCAGAACCCACCTTGCCATTCCGTCGCTGCAGCTCGTACAAACCTGTTGCGACCTGTCGGGCACCAGTGCAACGTAACTGCCCCACACACCGGTCAGCCTGGGATACGGCAAAGAACAAATAACAAGAACTTATCTAGCGGATGTCCGAATGCGATGGCGCCTCCGTTGACGTTGACCTTTTCGGGATCAAGCCCGAGTTCTTGAACACAGTAGACATATTGAGATGCAAATGCTTCGTTGATCTGGATAAAATAAAGTGGGCATTCTTGTTGCGGAGCTCCGCCACCTCAGGACACATACCTCGAACAAGTCCACATCCGCAATATCAAGACCCGTACTCTTGAGTGCCATCGGGATCGCATACACAGGTCCAACACCCATCACGCGCGGAGGAACTCCTGCGAAACAGAGAAAAAGGATGCAATCAGCAACATAACATTTCCGTGCTGATCGATGATATCTCCCATCACGTACCCGCCACTGCTGTAGTAACGTGTTTTCCAAGGATAGGCAGTCCGAGCTCCTCAGCTTTGCGACGGGTCATCATCAACACCGCCGCTGCACCGTCTGTAAGCTGACTCGCATTCCCACCCGTTGTTCTCCCATGACCCCACTGTGGGAATGCTGAACGGATCTTGAGTAGAGATTCCTTTGTGGTACCCGGCCTGATCCCATCGTCCTCGGTGGCTGTCACGCGTCGTCGGGAGGTAGTACCTGTCACGGGGTCCTTCTCATCCACAGACACAGTGAAGGGCACGATCTCTTGAGTAAAGCGACCAGACTTTTGGGCCTTTTCGGCACGCTGGAACGACAAAGCGGCAAACGTATCCATGAGTTCACGCGAGATATTGTAGTCTTGAGCCACGTTCTCGCTCGTCCAGCCCATGGGGTAGGTGCAATCTTTCGCGGCAGGGACAGCTGCGAGGATATCTGATTGGGGTGGTGCATTGACATCGGGGCTAATTACCAAGAAAATGGGAATGAGCACCAAGAACGTAAAGTCAGGGTTATACAGGAAAGACTTACTTTTGGCTCATGGACTCAATACCAACTGCAAGCCCTATTTCGATTTGACCAGATCGAACTTGGTTTGCGATGATAGTCACCGCCATGAGTCCACTGGAGCAAAAGCGGTTGACCACTTGGACGGGAACGGTATCAGGAAAGCCAGCCGCGAGGGCGGCACTGCGGGCATAGTAGCCGGGTCCGGGTGCCAGAACGTTTCCAACACAGATATCACCAACGCTCGCTGGATCTACGTGTGAATGGGTGACGACTTGCTGCCGCGTTGTCACATTTGCTGGCGTGTCAAGGTGCAGAAACGAACAGACTTACCTTGAACATTTCGAGCATGAATTCGTCGATGCTATGTGGAAACGCTGAGAAATCGTGGGTATTTGTAAGGGGAGATTACTTACGGAGTGTCTTTGAGAGCTCCTTTCTTGGCTTTCGTCAAGGGAGAGCGTATGGCCATTGTGACAACGACGTCATCGGGACGTTTCTCCTGAAGTGCCGAAACACCAGAAGGGGGGTAAAAGTGGGACGAAATTTGCTTGAGACGTTGCATGGTGGTCGGTAGTGAAGCTGGCAGAGGCTTGAGCGAGCCAAACCGGTTTCGTGTGGATGGTCCGAGGAATATAATTAGCCGTCGACTTGATATATATCGCTTGGACTCCTTCCCACATCATCTGAGTCTCAATTTTACGTAAACGCGATGCCTGATTGACATGATGGCGCGGGAGTTTTGGAAGCGAAAGATCTCAGGGCCATATGGCACCGAAAATCAAGCGTGCTGTGCGCTGCAACATGCTGGCAGTATGTACCACCAGCATGTTTGTTTGCGTACAAAGTCCCTATCTGACATCCTTTTCGGATTGCTTAGGCGCTTGGACGAGTCGGATCAACCAACCAGACTCGGCGACTCGGAAATGTTGTCCTGTTCCCGAAAAGAGTTCATTTCATTCAAGCGTTTTCAGATAGGCTGACATACAGACATACACAACTCATACCATAGTTTCATATCCTGCGACCCGATCAATTCGGACCAAGTTCAAATCAGGCCCACCAGTCTCGACATTCTTTCAGCAGTGTATCCCTCGTAAATCCTGGGTACCCATGCTCAGTCATAATCTCCTGTGTGTATCTCACGAGCCCCCCAAGGTAATTATACGTCTCGCGTCTCTTCCCTGGTATATTGGCTCCCATATACCAGCTGTCTGCTCGCGGGAATAACGTTGCATCACACAGTTCATTGATGTGCTTCTTGTATGTCAATGCGGCGTGGGTTGTCGGCGTGAACTTGGTGATGTGGTGTTCGCGCAAGTACGCCATCGTTTCGTCGATCCACCTGCTTTGCAACTGCAAACAGGTAGGTCCATTGCAGAATGCCGTTGGTCCTTGTGGACCGTATATAAAGAACAGGTTCGGGAAGTTATCAATCGATATGCCAAGACTCGGGATACGCATGGGTCAACCGAAAGTGACTCGAAGGTGTGTGGCACTCACTAGGTCGTCACGCCGTCCTTCCAGTGATCTTGGATGTTCACGCCATTCAAGCCACGTAGATCAATATCGTTGAACCCGCCGACATAACTATCGAAACCTGCATGTGGGGACTTCTCTACCAACCGATCACACGCAAGTGGGGTCGTCCGCACCTGTCGCAAAGATAAGCACGTCAAATTCGTACTCCTTTTCAGTTGTCTTGAGACCATTCTTGTTTATTTCCAGAATTGGCGTTGTTCCGAGATCGACTAGATCGACGTTGTCTTGGTTAAACACCTCGTAGAAGTCCAGCTCCAGGGACTGGCGTTTGACACCAATAGGATGGGGCGGCACCGCTGGAGCCAGCAAATCACGCTTCCTTGGATCCTTGATACGTTCACCCACTTTTCTCCTCCAGAACTCATAGGCCGCTGCATCACTCTCCATGCTGAGGAGGATACCCCGGTAGTTGTCCACTACCCTATGAGGTCAGCGAAAACCACACGGTCCGTGTTGGAACGCACACGTAAAGTGGAACCCATGCAAGCTCCAGATCCTTTCATAATATGCTTCTCGTTCCTCTTCGCTGTCACTTGACATTGGTTGCAACCGAGGTTCCGCCGGGTGCCCAGAAAATGTCGTATTCAATTTCTTGTACAGTTCACTGTACACAGGCTTGAAATGATCTTGGAATGCTTTGCTCACACGATATTGATCCATCGGCAGCGCCATGTTCGGGGTTCTTTGAAACACGGTCAGGTGGGTTGCCTTTGCCGAGTGCAAACAAATTCAGTATACATAATTGCTCTTCCCACAGACATTGCCTTACCTGTGGTCCAAGTTCCTGAATCATTTGTACGCCGCTCGCACCAGTACCGATAATGGCGACGCTCTTCCCGGCCGTCTTAATCCCTTCTCTTGGCCATCGGCTCGTGTGGGACCACGGACCTTTGAACGTCTTGAGGCCGTTGATATCGGGGATGTAGGGTTTGGATGCAAAGCCCTGCATGGTCTTGTTGGTCTTTTAGACAGACAATGCGTAGCGTTCTCACCGTGCAGAGGATCAGGTAGCGTGCTGTCGCCTTGTAGATGCCGTTCCTCTCCTCTGCGGTGACATGCCAGCAGTGCAACTGATCGCCCCAATAGGCTTGTTTTACCGTCGTGTTAAAGCGGCAATGTGGGCGTAAATTCAATTTGTCCCCCGCGTACCTGAAATATCTATGGCGCCGGTGAGCTCTTCGAGCCTCTAATGTTCACATGCCCAGGGATGCACGTACGCTTGCAGCTCCTCTCCAGAGGGGTACTTTTCCGTCCACGTCCATTCTTTCCATAGCTCGGGTAGGGACAGCCCGTAGAGTGGAATGTGACTATCTACTCGCACGCCAGGGTATGTATTCCACCACCATGTCCCTCCAAAGTCCCCTCCAGCGTCAATTAGCGCACAATGCAATCCCCGTTTGCGTAGGAGATGGAGGTGGTGGATCCCACTGAAGCCTGCTCCAACGATGATTGCATCGAGCTGCTCTTCTTGCGACATCGCAGATTTTTAGATATTGGGGAGTGGTCGTCTCGACGGCCCTTGCAGACGTCGCCATCCAGGAATATGGCAAACTGTTTCATGTACGTTAAGTCCTGCTATCTCCATACAATACACACCGCTTCGTTCTCACACGCTGCATCCGGGTTGGACCGGATCATCGTTCCTTGGTTGCAACTCATGGCCTACTGTGAGACTGACGCATCCCTTCTTGAATTTTGCCGTCGTTCTGACGGAAATGAATCTCACAGTGGTAACCTTACGCTCCCCCTGGCGATAGGTTGCAATGTTACATTGATATCGTATCTTTTCTTTTGGCTGATCGTGGGGTAGTTATCATCGCATACCACCCGCGCTCGTTTAGAGGATATACAATGTAATATCCGTCCAGTTGGGCCGACTCATGAGAGTACATCCCTGCAAGTTATGTCATCTGGTTAGAATATGAAGGGACGTATGTACTGTGGTGTAGTGAGGCACGAGCAGAGCCACAGTGCAGGGTCTTTGAACAAGCGACGTAAGCGAGAGGCACCGTTTCCATCTAGCTTCATTACTACGTCACTCGTCCACTTCAATGCAGCGCGCCCATCCACCATTCCTTGGGCCTCCCCGTCCAATTTTGCCTTCTTTCACTTCACTCCCCTGGAATCTGGGGGACGTGATCCCGACCGCCCGGTGCATGCCATCTGCGAGTTTTTTCTCGCCTGCCCTCAGCTTCCCGTCCTGGGCTGGAGAGCGCTTCACGCTCTCGCCCACTTTCTCCCTCTCGTCCCGCGGCCTGCTGCCGGAGTCCCTCCCCTCACGGCTCAAGGAGCGACATCCAAACAGAAATCAACTTGAGCCTCGTTAGGATGTTTGGAGATTAGAAATTGGATTCTGCTGCCAGTGAGGATATAACACGACCACTACAGACGAGAGTGTCCTCGACTCGAAGATTATGTTTCCTTTTTACCGAGCTGTCTCAGTTCGTTAACTACTGCAGTCTCTCCGGGAAGTAACACGAGGTCCAAGATACGGTCGACACGAACACTTCAATTTCGAATACCACCCATGTCCAGGGACTCCCTCATGAAACCCGGATATCCACGTTCAACCTCTGTGGTGATTTCCTTTGTATACTCCACGATGCCACCGGCATAATTGTACGCCTCGCGTTTCTTTCCTGGAATATTGGCCCCCACAAACCAGCTGTCCGCAAGTGGAAATAACGTGGCCCCAAACAACTCATCAATGTGCCTCTTAAACGTTAATGCAGCATGGCTGTTGGGTGTAAATTTGGTGATGTGATTGTCGCGCAAGTACCCGATCGTTTGGTCGATCCACGAGCCCTGGAGCTGTGCACAGGTAGGCCCATTGCTAAACGCCGTTGGGCCTTGTGGACCATACGTGAAGAATAGGTTTGGAAATTTGTCGATCGACATGCCAAGACTTGGAATAGAACGGGTATGAGTCGACCGGGTGCTGGGTTGAAGGTACGTGGTACTTACTAGGTTGTGACGCCGTCCTTCCAATGGTCTTGGATTGTTTTGCCATCCAAGCCGCGCAAATCGATATCGTTGAATCCACCGACATAGCTATCAAATCCTGACCACCGTTGGCATTCAGGTTCTGATCCGTCTGCCCAGGACCCAAGCAATCTGACGCACCTGTCGCAAAGATGAGCACGTCAAACTCGTACTCTTTGTCGGTCGTTTTGAGACCATTCTCGTTTATCTCCAGAATCGGAGTTGCTTTAATGTCGACGAGGTCGACGTTCTCTTGGTCTAATACCTCGTAGAAGTTTTGCTCCATAGACTGGCGCTTGGTGCCTATGGGATGAGGCGGCACCTCTGGCGCTAGCAAGTGACGCTTCCTAGGATCCTTGAGGCGTTCGCAGACCTTTTTCCTCCAGAATGCGTACGCCACGTTATTTGCGCGGATGTCGAGCCTGATGTCCATGTAATTGCTCACTACATGGACATGTTAGGCGAGCCCATAGTACCCACGCTTGGAAACGCACGCGCAAAGTTGAATCCTGCCAGGTCCCACAATCTCTCGAAGTTTGCCACTCGCTCTTCGTCGGTGTCGTCGAACATTGATCGTAGGATGAGATCGTGCGGAAACCCGGTAGGTGTTGTGTTCAATTTCTTGTATAGCTCGCCGTACACGGGTTTGAAATGGTCCTGCACCTGCTTGCTTATACTGTATTGACCCATCGGCAAAGCCATGTTCGGAGTACGTTGAAAAACGGTCAAATGAGTTACCTGAAGGACGGAATGCAAAAGCGATTGTCGCTACCACGGATTTGGATGAAGACGCAGTTGGCGTACCTGTGGTCCAAGCTCTTGGATCACCTGGACACCACTGGCCCCGGTTCCAACCACTGCGACTCGCTTTCCAGCCGTTTCGATCCCTTCTTTTGGCCATCGGCTCGTGTGACACCATGGACCCTTGAATGTCTCGCGTCCTTTGATATTCGGTGTGTAAGGCGTGGATGCAAAACCCTGGATATCTCGTTGATCACTCTCGGTGGACAATATTCGTAGCGCTCTCACCGTGCAGAGAATCAAGTAACGTGCCGATGCCTTGTAGACACCATCCTTCCCCTCCGCGGTGACATGCCAGCAATGCAACTGATCGTCCCAATAAGCTTGTTTCACCACTGTGTTAAACCGGCAATGTGGTCGCAATTCCATCTTATCTCCCACGTATGCGAAATATCTATTACCCCGGTGAACATGTGATGGTCAGGTGCTCTCATGGGGGTGCACATACGTTTGCAGTTCTTTCCATCCTGGGAACTTTTCCGTCCATGTCCACTCTTGCCAAAGTTCTGGCAGGGAAAGCTCGTAGATAGGAATATGACTGTCCACTCGGGCACCGGGGTAGATGTTCCAGTTCCACGTCCCTCCAAAGCCCGAGCCTGCATCGAACACGGCGCAACGCAAGCCACGTTTGCGTAATTGAATGAGCTGATAAATGCCGCTGAAGCCTGCTCCGACGATGATGGCGTCGTACTGTTCTTCTGCTGCCATGGCTAGACTTGCAAACGCGGGTGGAAGATCGTGGGGTGGAGGAAAGTGGGGTCTTACAGGTCATTTCAACTGCGCTTTATGTACCCCAGATGAGTCACCAGCTGCCGTACGAGCTTTTCTCGCTGCCCTATCTTTACACTTTCCCTTCTCACGACAATCGAGATTATGTATTAGAGGACCCTCTGACTAAAGTTTCGTCATGGTCAATTTCTCCTCGATCGTGCATTATCCACCTGGTTGACTCAGGTGATGCTGTGAAACGATTCATGGTACGTGGAAACCCTAACTCACTTGAGACACGAAAGTAGAGTTTACTGTATGGAGGTAATCGGGGTGCGTTGCACGTGGCCACCCAGTTGGAGGGCCGGTACGAACCCGATAGAGCAACGCTGTCGCTTCCGTGAATTTAACCCCTATTCGGATCCGCTTGTGAATTGATCGATTAATCTTGCCTCTGATGAAATTATACAGCGAAACGTCTTGGTGCAACGTATGCATTTAGTTCGAGGTGTCACTCAGCTGCCCAGTACCACTTAAACGCCGACACAGTGAACCTATGCATCTGCACGTCGGTTGCTGACTTTTTCACATTTGAATGGCCGTTACAGCAATCGAAATTCGCCCGACACCGCATTCATACATTGACCTAATTGCATGCACCTCTCTTGGCGTGGAGTCAATATCAACCCGATCCAGTACCGTCCTTTCTCTATTTAGAGCGACAATGGCACCACATCGAGCTTAGCGGAGACAATACTGCTCCAGTGAAGCAACATCGTAATCTCCACAACACCATACAGACTCCACAATTGCAGTGATTTATATAAGTACACAAAACGCCTTTCGACCCCAGCATCACAATCTCTTTACCTTGAGCCACGCCAACCCTGATATGCCTGCCACTCATCGGGATGAGAACGCTGCTCAGCTAGACCCCGCAACCGCAACGGACAAACTTGAACAACCCGCCGCCAACCTTGAGATTATTACGGCCATCCAAGAAGTCGTGAAAGGAAAATATATAGCGAACTAAAGTCCAGACGCCCGCAAGACTGACGCATCGACGGATCCATTGGAAGCACACTCACATAGTACTTTTGAAGTGGCGAGAATGTCATGCCGTGATATCAACACAGGGCACATCTCTTTGGGCGAAATTCGTTGGCATTACACTCACTGTGCCTGCGCACCGCCGGGAACCATGGATGAACAAAGAATGGGTCGAAAGCTGCCAGTGAGGGGCGGCGATACCAATCGGATTCGAAGTGACTGGGCAAGGGGATAGTCTGATACTCTTCAGCCAAAAAGGTATTGGTGATGACAGACGTAATAAGCACCACTTAGCTTATATATCCCTGCATGCATGTTCTATACTGTGCTTGTTGCATCATTCTGGATGTTGAAATCTCCTGGTCCGTGCCTAGTATGAGTTTTCGCCCACACAAATTGTTCGACGAGCAACTCCGTTACGATGTGGAACAAACTGCAGCGCAGGAACAGGATGCCGGACCCTGAGCAGAAACCCGCAAAAACAAAAAGAATGCTATTCAATGGACGTACTGCCGCGGCTCCGGAAAAGAGGATCCTGTCAGTGCCTCTCGAGTTGGTAGAGGGGTCAAGAGGTATACCTCACATTGTTAACCATCCCACACATGAGATACTCCTATCCCAAAGTAGCCGGGAGGTGCTGTGGATCACCTATTAGTAGAAGGATCGTATAAAATATAAGGTCGTCCATGTATTTGAAAATTATACTAGAGGATTAAGTAGTAGGGAGCCGTGTATGTAGGTTTCTTCGGCTACAAAGGACAGTACGACAGTACATTGGAATCACTCACCTAGTCAATCGAATGTAGCAGTTGCTAGTGATGGCTTGACTTGGATATTTGCATCTAGTGAAGGTAAGGCTGCCGATCGGCGTTTGCCAGTTCTGTTGCACATAATAGCAACAAACAAGCAAGATCGAGAACGCCAGCGGGAGTTTGCGGACTTGAAGTCAAACATCTTCTCGGCAGTGCTATCAACACTCACGCCACGGGCTGCTAGGTATGGTAACTTGTATTTCATCGTAGAAGTTCCGTTCTAATACTTCGCGTTTGGTGTGCATGGGGTGAGGCGCTGCCACTGTCGTAGACCTTTTTCCTCTGAAACGCATGGACTAACTGGTTACCTCAGAATCACGGCACCTCATGCGGTCTGGTCACCACACTAGTGTCAGCAGGGCCAGTCTTCGTGGTCTCACTGCCTCTGGGTGGGATTTTCGGGATCCGACGCTCTGTCCAATTTTCCGCGACTAGACTGGTATCATAGGCGTCTTTCGCAATCCTAGAAGCTGAGTATCTGGGAGGGACCGTGACCGCTGGGGAGTGCCATGAGAAAAGTCTGCCTCCTATGACACCTCGATGGTGAAGAGGAACGGTCATTGTCGCTTTGTCAGTACCCACCACTAATTTTTAATTCCCAAGCGACACTGGCTTTCTTCGGTATCTTTTCTACCTGTGTCGAACCTATTCAGTGATAACAGCACATGGTACAGATTGTTCATCGTATGTGTAGAATGCATCAACCACTCTACGTCTCTTTATTTCATTTGTTGAGAGAAGACATAATTCTCCTCAGCATTTGTTCCCGAATGTCTGCTTTGTACCTTCCCAAATGGGAGGTCTCACCGCCATCTGGGTCAAACGTCGTCGCTTCTGGGGATCTCTCGAAGAAGTCCTCTATTTCCTTCTGGGAACACGCATTGGCGTGGGCTGTAATATGATAGAGTTCGTGGGTGTCCGCCCATCGTCCATCGGAAACTTGAGGATCGTAGTCCATGGTCTCCTCTTCTTCTCGTCCTTGTGGAAGCGGAAGCGAACCTCCGATTTTGAACTCCCGTAAACTCCAGACTCCGGTGGTATGGAGAGGTGATGTAGTCGTGCAGAACGTGACTGCATGAGACTTGTGTACGCGTGAGTCATGCTCTGCCACGATCATGATCTTGGCAAAGTCTCCATCTTTAGGCCTCCATTTCCGGTAGACGAAAGCGTGATATCTTTTGTAAACTCCGACGAAGATCGCCCAATAGATACCTTTGTTGTCCCTTGTGCGCGCGTCGGCACATGGCTTCCATGGTTTCCCGTCAACGCTACGAAAGACCGTTTCATCCTATGTAGCAACCGAGCTACGGTTGATATGTGTCCATTCGCAACGGTAAGGAACTTACCTCGCGGCATTGTCGAACCCGGATTGCCAGAGCTTCAAGAGTCAGGTACCCTTCGGCATCAATTGTTCCCCTCAACCCTCCAGTCTGGAATTCATTCGGGTTCCCGCCAAGCGCGCGCTGTATCTCCTCGTCATATCGTTCCAGGATCATAGAGCCATAGCTAGTGTGTGGTTTGATCCCAGTGTCTTCGCATCTGTATCCCATGTCCTTATACCATGTGTGCGTCTCCGGAGACAGACACTCGGCCCCCACAAAATCTGAGACGCTTCTGGGGCCACGCCGTGTCTGCACATGAGCGCCTCCGTGCGTGCAAGTTCGAGGGAATATCGAGAACGTGGAAAGATACTTGCTTGGCGGAAGCTGGAAAGAGATCCCAAGCCAACTCGCCGTGCGACCTTGGCCGAGGATCTCCTCGGCAAGGTCTACCGTCGCACGAAGGCGGTCGTCAGGACCATATTGCCCTGCTTGCAGCGTAACGCCAAACAAGCCCATGATCGAGAGCACCATGTCCACCGACCGGGACGCGGTACGCATCTGGGCGCACGTCCAGATCGCTTGGTCTCTCATGTCTTGATAGCCCTCCCGTGCCATGGCGGTGGCGAGCGCACGCGCGTGCGGAGACCTAGTCCCGAAGATCTTTGGAGCGATATGGCAAGTGGGATCTTCACTGCTGTTGCCATCCCGAAAGAAGCTCAAAAATCCTTCGCTAGAGGTGACGACAAGTGGCACCAAGTCGAGGGTGGCGGTTTTGCCTGGCGTTATCTCGACGATCGTCCCAAATTTCTCAACCTCCTCGATGTCACCGCCACGGATGTCACCTGTAGGACGTTTGAAATTCGGTTAACGGACAATGCCCTTACTATACGGCACGAATACAGACCAGACCCCAATTTCCATGCGAACAGAACGACGACCTTCGGAGGTGCTATCGCTTCCTGCAGTGTCCAGCCACGTTGAATCCAAGACGTTTCTTCGTCCAAAGAGACAAGGCGGCGCAGTCCGCCGGGGATCACAATGCAAACCGTGCAACAACTGTACACTTCATGCATACGCCCGATCTGCGCATGCTTGTCCTCCGAGCGGTCTTCGGCCTGCAGAACGCTAATCCGATCAAACCAGATGTAATCCGCCCCACTACACCGAGCGGCGATGCACGCATCTCGCAATACAACGGGGCTGATCGGATCGCCGCAATGGCTAGACCCATGGACCTGGAATGTAGGAGCAGCAGTGCCGCGAGAATGATTGACAACCCCCATCCAGGGGTAAGAGATCGTAGCATAGCGGATGTTGGCAATGTCAGTGAACTCGAACTCTTCGACGCGCAGAACATTGCGCTCGATAAGGGGTGTGCAGGCTATTAGACGGAAGCGACCGTTTGTTGCCTTTGGCGAGACATCTAGTGTTCTATTGAGATAGCGATCAAGATTTGCGTCAAAGATGACAGTGCTACTGTGGCGAGACATCTAGGACTTGGTGGGGTTACGAGTCAAGATTGGGATGGCTTTAGTAGGTCGAGAGGATCATACTACTGGTAGCAAATTCTCATTCATCCACTGGCACCGACACCACGGTACACGCCTTTTCCGGAGGATACCCGTTTCTTTCGGTCCAACTTCGCTCCTATCGCCTCCATCACACTGCCATCATATCAGATCTACCGCGAGAAGTGAATATACTCTGCGCCATTGATCTCGCCGTCACATCCAGAACCATGTTGTCCGAGTCATGCCACACTCGATCCATTCGATGCCTCCAAATGCCACAAACAGGATCCCAAAGTTCACTGACAGTACGCTTGAAAGAAATTCCAGAAACCATAACCCCCAGAGTATGATCCACACATTCTCCACGCCCCGAGGCCGACTAGTACGTACTCCTCGCTGGGGGGCATACATCGGGGTGAAATTGCGGGAGTGCAGATGTATGGCCGAGACGATCATTCGTCGCTTGGTCGCGGCCGCGTATTGCAGGGGCGAAGACCAAAAGTTATGTCATCATCTTCGCTACTCCGAGGGTTGTCGGTGTGGTTTTGGCTCTCTAGTCCAGGGCCTCTTTGGGGCCACTCCGTGACGGCACAATCTGAGATAATAGGAATGGCATCAATATTTCCGAATATAAAATAAGGGAAGAGGCACCGTGACTGGACCAAGACTATGGAAGATGCGACTTCCGCCGCGCCTATT
Organism: Wakefieldia striispora; assembly: GCA_038090475.1. Classification (NCBI taxonomy): domain Eukaryota; kingdom Fungi; phylum Basidiomycota; class Agaricomycetes; order Agaricales; family Hymenogastraceae; genus Wakefieldia; species Wakefieldia striispora. The sequence goes on along the minus strand of JBBPMU010000162.1, from coordinate 26,340 downwards.
TGTGCAATGTCCGGTAGGATGCGGGAAGTTTATACTACTCACCGCTTCCAATAGATAATTGGAACTTGAGACCAGTTCCTAGCGGGACTGCCGGAAAACACCAAAGAAGTGGATTGCTACCTAGAATTGAGACCACGTTCTTCCAGCAACCTAAATCCTGTGCAAAAGTCAGCAATCATATCTTCGAGGATCCTAGGTGCATACGTAAGGGAACTTGATCTGGGAGTGGAATGAGCCTGCTGCAGTATTTTGAGAGATAAGCGACACACTTCTTCGATCTTTCCATTGCGTTTGAGGGTAGCCGCCTTGTCTTTCTCCAGGATTTCAATCGTGGTGGTGTTGCGTGTCAAGTTACGGAAATGACATGCGCTGCGCATGCACCATCAACGTGAGGTTCTCAGGGCAAACAAAGGCCAACCTGAAAGCACCGACGACAAGGATGACCGGCACAATACATACATAGTTGAAAACAACGACATGGATTTCGAAATCAGATAGATTGTTCTATACGGGGTCAGAACGTGGGAGTCGTGCTTGTGGGGAGGACTTACAGATCCCCTCGTCATAGCCATAACCCTCCATGTGACCATGCAGAGGTGGTAGAAGCATGTAGCAGCCACGTAGAACAATAAGCGAAGAAAATGGCCGTAGTTGAATTGCCCAATGCAATTATTCGCCCATAGGCAGTGGTGATCTAAATACAGAGCAACGAGGGCTGCAGGACTTGCCAAACATACATATCAATGACACAAACCCATTCGAAGCACACATCTGTATGGCGCAAATCAGAAGTGTCCGGTCTATGGCAACGTATTGACGGACCGTTTGCATCGTCTACAGTGATGCGATCTAGGGGGTTTGTGCCTTTTACAAGTCCGACAGTATCTGGGAGTTCCTGAGAGCTTCTTCACTTCGTACCCATCCCCAGAAAGAACGTCGGGCTCCTGGGTCTGACATCAGAAGGTTCAGGGAAAGGCAGATGTGATTCTGACCCATTCGTCGGGCACGCGGCCAGGATCAGTGAATATGCATAGGTAGTAGTTCCACAGTAACATGAACGCAAGCACACTGCACGACATGTCATAACAGAGTCGAAAAGACATGGAAGCGAGCTTACTTGAATGGCGCGAGCAACGTTATGAGCGCCATGGACCACTCGCGACCGTACCAAGGCCATACGATGAATATCTGTGAAGTGAAGACCACTATAAACAGCACGGAGCCGACGACGAATCGGACCAAGAAGGGGAGCATAAGAGGATCAAGACACGAGTCATCCAAAAGCAACTATTTATACTCCTCTACCTGCCATGCTGCAGTTTGGTGCGGCGTTCATCCGAATCGATATACCCTATCCAGCCTTGACCAGATTCGAAATTTACACTGTAACAGTAAACCGAATTTGTAGCTACACACCTTGCTACACACCACAAACTTTCCAGATTAAGTAATTACACCTATCTAATATCAGAATAGCCTTCGAGTTGTACAAGGTAATTGAGCACTAAATTATGGTTCTCTCAGACTCTGAGTCGGACACTGGCACCAACCACTACCAAACTGCTCGTACAGCCACTGACTTGGATCTCTCTCAGGCTATTTGATGTGTTTCTTGGCCTTAGCGAGTTCCTGTTCAAGATTTCGTTGCTTCTGAGCTGCTTCTCGCCTGGACTTCGCTTCGGACTCCTTCGCGGCGGCCAGCTGAACTTGCATCTCCCCACGCTGTTTCTTTCGTAAGTCGCTCAGTCGCGTCAACTTGGCCCTTTCTTCTTTCATCTTCCTTTCATGTTCCCGACGCCGTTCTTCGAGTGTCTTCTCCACTCTTTTCCGATCGGCCTCAACGTGCGCAATCTTCACTTCCTGGCCTTTGCGCTCTCGCCCCCTTTGGACTCGCAAAGCCCGATCACGTGCCTGCGCTGTCGACTTCATCTCCTTCCTCAACCCCTCTAGTTCACGTCCATTTTTCTTTTCTATCTCCCGCAGCCCTCTATTGAGTTCCGCAGCGGCTGCCGTCTCCGACAGCTTTTTGCCATCATGCCATTCCTTCTGGATCTGCATCATCACCGCCTGGAGGGGAATAAGTTCCGAAACGATCTTTCGTGCGGAATCAGCGTTGTCCGCATGACGACGCATTTTTGCCCCACAGTCCAGGAGTGGTTTGAAAGCCTCACGCATCAGGTCCGCCTCCCGATGGTTTCCTTCCGCACCACTGACACGGCTCCAGTTCGTGGTCACGATATATACATTGCCGAGTTTGTCATCTCCGCAAAGCGAGCGGAACATTCTGAGATGCTTTCGGGAGACACCACCCACTCGGGAGTCCGAGATGCGGTGCATGTAGATGATCCCGTTCAGCTTTCGCCCCTGACTACAGACTGATGATGAGAAGATAGAAAACGCAACAGAGCGCGTAAATCTACAGACCCAGTCTTTGGCTCCAACCAATCTACAATTTGTTGTAGAATATTTGAATCGGTAACACCCTCTCGAGAATCGTCAAAACCTGGGGTATCGATAAGCACGACAGGACGGCCAGTGGCCCCATCGATGTAGTGAGTTGCTTGGATGTCGACCGTTTCAGACTGTTGACTATGGCCAACACGGATTTTGTTGTCGTTGGTGAGAAGCTTGATGAACTGCAAACGCTCGAACGATACATAAATATGAGAATGGTACTTATGAACGGTGAAAGCACTGACTGTCGACTTCCCTGCCACACATGCAGGGAAGGAGGTTGGGTTCAGTATCCAACGCGTATTGCGGCACGGCTAACGTACCTGTACCTGTTGCGCCCATGACTCTGCAGGTCACATTAGGTTGTGACACCACTTTGTTCGAAAGGAGGTATACGTACGCAACCAGAACTGTCCTGTTGTTGACAAGTAAACTGTCCATGACTAGAGGGAGTGTTTGGAGGAAGCGAGTTGCTTTCCGGGAACTCGTAACGCGCTACCTTTTGTTCATAGAATGCGAGGCTATCCAATGTAACGTGCGTCACGCAGGCTACCTGCCGTTGACATGTTGGTCACCACGAATAAGATGCCGTCTACTGTATATAGTAAATGAAGGACAGCAGGATGCATGCTGTTTGCCGCCGGTCACGAATTTTGGCAACGTTTTGGGGAACGTCCTGTAAACCTCGCGAATGACCCGACTGAGGTAAGCGAGCCAACATGATGAGATGTCCCCTAGTAGAAATTGATTCAATCCGCGCACGACCCGGACGGAAAAAGCAATCACGGGCCGCCACGCAGATGCATTTTCCACTCAGTAAGACTCCAAGACTCCTGACGATCGAGCACACTCTGACTCTAAGGTTGATGTGATTCTCTGGGATATCTCATCGTAGAAGAGTTCTCCAACATAAGCAATTACATAATCAGTAGCAACCCTCTTCGATAACGACACTCAACAATCCCTACTCTTGGGTTTTTCAAGTTCCTTGATGCGTTTCTGGGTGTTGGCGATTTCCTGCTGCAATTCGCTTTGCCTCTGCTCTGCTTGTTTCCTGAAGTTCTTTTCGGATTCCTTAGCTCTGTCCATTTGAGTTTTCGTCTCCTTGCGCTCTTTCTCTAATAAGTCGTTCAGTCGCTGCAAATTAGCCTTTTCTTCTTTCAGTTGCCTTTCAAACTCCCGGTGCTGTTCCTCGAGCGTCTTTTCCATCTTCTTCCGATCGGCCTCGATGCGTGCTACCTTCTCTTCCAAGGCCTTCCGCTCTTGCTCCAGTTCAGCTCTCAAAGCACGATCATGAGCTTGCGCCGCCGCTTCCATCTCCTTCCTCAACCCCTTCATCTCCTCCTCGTGCTTCTTTTGCAGCTCCCGCATTTCTCTGTTGAGCTCCATACCTGCTGCCGTCTCCGATAGTTTCTTGCCTTCATGCAACTCATCCTGGATCTGCATCGTCACTGGCTGAAGAGGAATGAGCTCCGACATGATCTTTCGCGCGGATTCGACCGTGTTTGCATGGCGACACATTTTCGCGCCGGAATCGAGGAGGGCTTTGAAAGCACCCGCCTTTAGGTCCCCCTCTCGGTGGTTTCCTTCGTCACCGATGATGCGATCCCAGTTGGTGGTCACAACTCGAACATTGCTGAGTTGATCAGCGCCGCAGAGCGATTTGAACATTCTGAGATTCTTTCGAGAGACACCGCCCACCCGGGGATCCGAGATACGGTGCACGTAGATGACGCCGTTTAGCTTTCGGCCCTCGCTACGGAAAGGCGGTGATGAGAACTCGAAGAAGGATAGAGTCGGCGAGTGCACTGACCTACTTCCGGGCTCCAACCAGCTCACGATCTTTTCTAGGATATCCGTATCAGTAACGCCTTCCCTAGAGTCATCGAAACCTGGGGTGTCGATGAGCACGACGGGACGGCCGGTGTCCCGATCTATGTAGTAGGCAGTCTGGATGTCGGTCGTTTCGGACTGCTGATCATGACCGATACGAATTCTATTGTCGCCGGTAAGTTGCTTGATGAACTGAGAGCGATAGGTAAGAATACATGGGTGAACCCCTGGCAAATGTAGCTTACCGTCGACTTTCCTATCATATAGACAGGCAGTTCGCGTTCAGTATACAATAAGTATGAAAGGGACGACAACGTACCGGTACCTGTCGCACCCATGACTCTGCAGGTCACATTAGCTCGTGATGCCACTTCATTCACTGAGGGACGTACGCAACAAGAACTGGCCTGTGCGAGGAGAATAAGCCATCCATGGTTAAAAGTAAAAGTGGTTCACTTTGTGAGAGGTAAGGAGACGTTGCTCTTTTATTCGGCGAAAAAGGGAAAGGAAGAACATGCGTGGCTGACCAAAATGATGTCATGAAAGTCACTTATCGTCCAATGAACAGGAATGCATCTATCATTATGAAGTGTGCTGCAACCGCGAACAGAAATCCCTCCACTGTAACACCAAATTGGTAAAAGGCCGTTGCAGATCGATTTTTGGCAACGCTTTGGGGAGCATCCTGTAAACGCTCATTTATGGATATGGTCATATTCCATTCTATGGATTAATTAAGTTGTGGGCGTAGGGTGAGGGCCCACGACTTAGGCTAACTTATGCCTCGATTCTGATTGCGCCCCATAGAAAGCTGATTCACAAAGGCCGTTTGGCGACGGGGACGAGGATACTCAGTCTACTGAGAGTTTAGTAAAGTGAGTCCCGATCACAAAAGGAAGATCGTCGCACCCTCCGTTTATCCCTCATTCACTAGAGAGGGTCCAGGGTCTGATGGTTGAATCTTCTGTGCGCGCTGGTGTTAGTAGTGTGTCGCGAAGAGTTCTTGTATATCATATCGAATTATAGGGCGCAAGGGGACCCGCTTCTGTGAAGGAGAAAAACGGGAGAGCCCTAATTTCACGAGTCAAACTGCAGGGCTGCCGGTGCTGGCGCTCGTGACGTTGTGTAGGGCTCCACTTATCGTCCAATGATCAGTCGGACCACATTCCCCGCAGCGGGGCACGTTGCAAACACGAACGAAATTGTATTGGCCCTCGACGAGACCGACACAGTAAGGATGCCTGATCACAGCCGATTGTCTCGATATGGAATGATCTGCGCCATCCTAACAAGGATTGTGATGGCATGGGCGTAAGGCAGGCCTCAATGAGGTACAAGAAGTAATTCTCTGGTAGAATGAGGGGTGGTTGAATGAATATTAACCCCGCGGTCATACAAAGGAAGCGCCCTTACACAACAGTGACTCTCCCTGTTTGCATCAAGTCGAGAATGCAGGCTGATCCACGACGATAATTGGACGATAGGAGGCCAGAAGGACCGTGTCCATATTCAGCGGTAGGATAAGGTATGTTAAGAGGGACACTCCCGAACCTTGACCGTTTGTCGTATCCAACGACTCTCACGTCTTTTCCCGCAATGGAGCGATCATCTAGCCAGAGAAATTCCTTCGCAACGATTGTGTACGTACTGCCATCCGACGCGCCGCAGGCGACTCCAGGTGTTCCTAAAATGATCCCACAGAATTATGGGTGCGACAGGCACAGGTATGTTACCCGGACAACATGACCACCAGGTCCTTGCTGAAGTCAGTCCGCTATCATACAACAGGAAAGTCGACGGTGTGTTTTCTTGAGGCTTACCCGTGTGCCTGATCCTGATGTCCCCCACGAACAGTTCATCAGACTCCTTACAAACGACGATAGTATCCTCGTCGGTCACAAACAGCAGTCCGAAACCTTCGGGGCCCAGGCGGCCCGCTATGTCGATCAGGCCACTGGTCGTTCGGTCATGCTGATTGATACCCCAGGATTCGACGATTCGAGGGAGGGTGTCACCGACACGGATATCCTGGAGAAGATCGCACAGTTCCTCGAGCCCGCGAGCGGGTAAGCGATCCTGCTTAAACATACTCTGGCTAGTTCTTAATCGCAGGAAACGTCCAGCGAGGGGATCAAGCTAAATGGCGTCATTTATATGCACCGTATTTCTGATCCTCGACTCGGAGGTGCTTCGCGGAAAAACCTGAGACTGTTTCAATCTCTCTGCGGAGCCAAGAATCTTGGCAACGTTCGTATCGTGACCACGAACTGGAACCGTGTCAGCGAGGAGGAAGGAGATCGTCGAGAGGCGGACCTGAAGGGTAACGCTTTTAAAGCGCTCTTGGACTGCGAGGCTCAGATGCGTCGTCATGCAAACACTGTCGAGTCCGCGCAAAAAATCGTGTCGGAACTCGTCCAACTCCCGGTGGTGACCATGCGGTTCCAGGAGGAACTCCGCGAGGGCAAGAAGCTATCGGAGACCGCAGCCGGTAGGGTGGTTATGGAAGAGATGGCGGAGACACGGAAGAAACACGAACGGGAACTGGCCAACCTGAAGAAAGAGATGGAACTGGCATCGGAAGTAAACGATCATGCCTTAAGGCTCGAGCTGGTGGAGGAACGTCAGGTCTTGGAGGACAGGATGGCACGCGCTAATGCTGATCGGAAAAGATTAGAGATCGCGCTGAGAGGGTGCGAACGAGGACAATTAGAAAGACCTGGCCCGTTGCACGAGCGCGTGTTGAATTCGAATGTTGTCAAGACACTCCCAGCCCAGACACCGCAGCTTGGGACCATGCCAGTGATGCAGGGACAAGATGGAGGCAGTGCGCGACGCGACTCTGAGGATCCGGTGCGCCAACAGCTTCAATCGATGCGACCATCATCTAATGGGAGAAAGTCTCAGGTGAGGCCTGTGGTGGAAGGGAGCCAGGCGGTGGGTACGACGGTACGGGGAGGGACGGCTGCAATCGAAGTATTGACAGAGGAACTCGAGAGGGAACGAGAGACACGACGTCGACAGATGGAGGCAAATAGACGGATGCAGGAGAACCAGGAAGCAGATTTCCTGCGGACGCAACGCCAACTACTTCGTCTGAAAAAGGCTGAGATCAGGGCGTTGGAAGTTCGAAAAGTTGAGGAGGAAAGGTACCGTTATGATTGCCGGATATGCTAGTCCCGTTGTGTTTGGTCGCGTCGCCCAGGCCACCATATCATCACGGTGTTTGGACGACACCGTACATTTACATTTTCTCAAGCCCTTCGGTTGCCCGATCGCAGCCGATTTATCTTATCCCACTGGCAGGGAACATGCTCCCACCCATACACAAGTAAAGGGTAAAACGAGTTGAATCGTATCAGGTACATGGTACAATGACGAGAAACAGTCACAACACTTCATTCAAGATTGTTCGTTCTTGCGACTCTGAAGAAAAGGAAAGAAGTGTAGGCTAATCGCGAATCCAGCGGTAAATATTGCCACCAGAGTTGACACCCCAAACAACACCATCGGCACCCGCGCCAACATCGACAAGGGCACCAGAGACCTGGACCCAGGGGTTCGTACCGTTGTTGGTGGACGTGTAGATGTTGCCGGCGGAGTTGACGCCCCACACATTGGTCTTCCACCCAGCAGCAATAGCAGTAAGTGCGCCAGAGACTTGGGTCCAGTGGTTGGAATCCCAAGTGTAGCGATAGATATTGCCGGCTGAGTTGACACCCCAGACCGTGCCATCCGCACCCGCACCGATATCGACCAGGGCACCAGGAATCTGGACCCAGGGATTCTTGTCATCGCCTGTGTAACGATAGATGTTACCAGCGTCGTTGACACCCCAGACGTTGGTGGCTGATCCGGCAGAGATTCGCCTGAGAGAACCAGGAATATTGACCCAGTGGTTGGCGTCCCAAGTGTACCGATAGATGGCACCACTTGAGTTGACACCCCAGACCGTACCGTCTGCGGCCGCACCAATGTCGGTAAGGGCACCAGGGATCTGGACCCAGGGTTTGTTGTCATCGCCTGTGTAACGATAGATGTTATCAGAGGCATTGACGCCCCAGACATTAGTGACCGATCCGGCAGAGATTCGCGTGAGCGAACCCGAGATTTGTTTCCATCCAGTCATTGCGGGTTGTAAACTTGATGATATAAAACGTCAGCACTCTGGACGGGTGGTAAAACTCGGTACGATGTACCTGATAAAGCAGGACTACGTGGATGTGAGTATGTGCACAGGACACTCGCGAGCAGAGTTATTTACGCACGTTCAGGTTCAGTACCGTAGATGAGCAATGAGGGAGTTGATCATTGCGCACACTGTTTATAAGGCACGGAGGCACCCCGTGAAGCGAAATGAAGGAGTGAAACACCCCCAAACAATTTGACAGGAGATACTTTGTACGCCCTGATCCAGAGCGACACCAAGTCACCTGGTCTCCGCCAACCGCTTGGCTGCCCCATGTAGAACAAGAAAATGAGTAAACGCTCCTGAAACGAATTGTCATCAGTCAGTACAAGTAGGTGGAATTAAAGAACAGGACCCCTCTTCGCACGTTCCGATCGCATGCCTTCCTAATCGGCTGTCATCTGGACCACTTGTTGAAAATGTGAAGCGAAGAGAACGAGTAAATTGCCCAAATTAATAGACATCAATCTTGCACCAGTCAGTATGGGGTAAGTCGCGGTGCTGAACAGCAACACCCCGGGGTCACCTGGACCGCACACTGTTAATGTGAGGTGAAGAGAATAAGTAAGCCGGCCAAGACAATTGTAACTGACATCAGTCTTGCATCAGTCAATGTAGTCGTCGCGTCATTGTAAAAAGCCGCCCACACCACATGACGTGATGCTCTGGAACAAAGGGGTTCTCAATTAAGCACGTTTGTGCAGAGACGAAAACTTGACGTTTTGCGTCGACGTAACATGACGGCCGCTTCAAGTTACAAACGGGGAAAGCGACGTTGCCTGGGGCCACTGTGACGTACTGTTCCCAGCAACTTCCACTAAGGAGGCTTCTTACTCCGAGGATGCCAGTCAGATGATCCTGCAGGTGACCAGCGCCGAGCCAAGACCTGCACTCATCTCGGCGGTGGCAGAGAATCCGGCAGCTCCAAGCCAGTGCCTGGGGAGCTGCGGTTTATCTGTGGGTGTGACTGCATGTATTGTGGTCCCCCCAACCATCCTTTCAATCGATCGCATGTGTCCGAGTCCCACAGCGCACAAACACTCCTTATGCGTGGAGAGATCGTCGGGCACTACTGTTGGTTCGCTTCCACCATGTCAGTAGAGCTTGAGTCTACCAACGGTAGAGAAGACGTGCCGTTTGTCCCATCTGGTCATCCCCAAACGAGTGGGCCAGATATATCACTCAAATCGAGAGCTTTGAAAGATCTTCCGTTGTCATGATCTCTACAACCCCGATGGCGTCCACTCGGTGTAAGACGATTTTACATAAAAGCCCGGGTTTAAACGTATTGCATGCAAAGTTCGTCCATCCGTCTGAAACGACAGTGAATCAAGCTCGCTGAATTTCTCGCACAATTTAAATACCTGGAACGACGGGGAACGTGAGGAGCACCATTAAAGTTGCCTTTATCCATATGACAATTTTCCATGAGGAGATGCATGTAGGACTGCGGAAGTGTACTTGACGGCAGATTTCACAATGGCTATGTACGCACTACCATCCCGGCATCTCCTGGTGCACCACAGGCGACCGCGGGTCTTCCCGAAATAAATCCCACAGATTCATGGACGCGACACCAATATGTTTAGTGGGGTCATCCCAAATACAGAAATAGAGCCAGGCCATACACTCTCGATGTGTTGCACCAACGCATCGCACATGTGCCATTGTCTATTAGGAGTGCGAGTATGTCTGGAGAGACGAGGAACAGGGTGACAGTGCACGAGAGACGCCCTGAAACTCAATAGGGACGCTCAAAGTTGAGGGAGGTTCGCACCGCACGTCGCACCGCACCGCACCGCACCAAGCGCGACCTCCCGGTTGAGCCATATATAGTAATCTATGTAATCTACATTTTTAAAATATAAAATTTATTACTTTTAATCATACAACCCTCCATTATGCCCCATCAGACCCTCCACAAGCAATACCTTACTCTATATCTGGTCCACATGACTATCCGAGCTCTCATGCAACCTGAAATAACCCCTGAAGAGATGGCACAACTCTTTCAGACTGATATCAGTACCATTCTTGCCATTTGTCATACCCGATATCTTCAGGGACGTGACTCACCAGTTCCAAAGGTTGATACACTGAATCTGGCATGGCACTATGCACAAAATGAAGCTGATCATCATCGCTTCATCAATATGCTACGTGTTTCTCCCATTGTCTTTAAGGTCTTACTTGATCTTATTCAAGAGCATCCTGTCTTCTACAATGAGTCCAATAATGGACAAACACCTGTTCAAAAACAACTTGCAGTTACCCTTTACCGTATGGGGCGCTATGGGAATGGAGCTTCATTAGAAGACATTGCCCGCATTACAGGTGTATCAGAGGGTTCAGTTGAATTGTTTACAGAGCGATGCTTTGAAGCAATTGAATCACTCCATGATACATTTGTTTGCTTGCCTACAGCACAGGAGAAAGAGGCAGAGAAAGTTTGGGTGGATAACCAACTTGGATTCAGTGGAACTTGGCAACAGGGCTGGGTCATGTATGATGGCACTATTGTGGTCTTATACACCAAGCCTGGTCTCAATGGAGATGCATATTTTACCCGCAAATCCAATTATGGCCTTAATTTACAGGTAAGTATATTATCTTTAAAATTTGAAATGCTAATAATCTGCTAGGTTGGCAACCTGCCCTCTAATTTGAGGATTGTGGATTATGCACATGGCCTAACAGGCTCAGCTCATGATGCTTCTGCATTTGAGCATACAGCTGCAAGCAAATACACAGATTGGTTTTTCCAAGATGATGAATTTGCTTGGGTTGACTCTGCATACCCAGTAACTCTTCATACCATTCCAGTCCACAAGCGTCCAGCATCCCTTCTTCCTGAAAACACACTCTTTGATAGTGTTGTAGCCAACCTTCGAGTTCGCTCAGAACACTGCATGGGAGCATTGAAAGGACGTTGGCAATGTCTACGGGGACTTCGAGTCAATATCAACTCAAAACGACAACATCAAGCAGCATGTCGGTGGATTACTATTGCCATCATTTTGCACAACATGGTCATTAATGTAGAGGGTGCTATCAAGGGGGCTCATTTTGCTTTGGATCATATTCAAAGTAATGAAGAGGACCAGAGATTACATGGTTTGCCATTAGAGGATGTAAGGACATCAGGTGAAGCCAAAAGACGTCAATTAGTAGAAGAATTGTTGGCTTTCAAACAAATGTAATCAAGTACTACAATGACTTGAACTATTCAACATTCTTTGGCAAAGAAGAATCTGACCGACTACACTTGAGGGATCCCTGTACTGATAACTCACGAACTTTCTCCCTATATTCCTCTGCACTCCATATTCCTGCTTCAAACTCCTTCAGAAGCATCTGACGCTCCTGAATGATCCTTTCTTGCTCTGCACGGGTATGAATAGCATCCAAATTGGCTCTACAAAAGTAGTTGATCAAAACAATTCCTAAAGAAAATCATATGACATACCGTTGTAAATCCACAAGGGTATCTTCAAAACTTCTCTTCTTCGAAACCTGTGTAATTCGCTCCTTTGCCTTCTCAACACCCTCTAGAAGGGATGCTGAGAAGGAAGAAGGTTTAGGAGCACGTTTCGAAGTGGAAGGTACTGCAAGATGACTGGAGGATGTAGGTGGAATATTTTCCTTACTATTATTGATACCTTCCTGTTCCACTGGCAGTTCACCGTCTTCACACTGCCACACAGGTGAGGATTCTCGCCGAAGCTGATCATGAGCTGCTTTAGCCTGTAGAATATCATGTAGGCTGCGCATCTGCAAGTGCTGCTTGGTTGTAAGCGCCAGGTCATCAGCCTCATCATCACTCAGACTTGGAGGCTGTACATGTACAGTCTTCTTGCCATGTGGTCCGACGCCAGTAGTAATGACAATGGGTGTGATGTTCGGACGAGAGGAAAGGATCCAGTGAAGTACTGGAAAGAATGGAAAGGCCTGAACAATTTGGTCTGTAGAATTTAATTAAAGTCTTTCGAGCAATCCACCGGCACCTACATACCCCAAATCGACTGAGCTTCAGCAGTAGTGTTGCTATCAGGGCCACTTGCTGGGATATAACAGTCAAGGAACTCATCAGGGCCTTCCTCTTCGCCAGATTGCTTGATTCCTTCGCCCGTCGTCCGAAGCCGTTTGGCTTGTTCACGGTATTTGTTAAGCAGGCTACAAAATATTAAAGAATTCATCCATGTCAGCTCGAATGTACAGACGTACCCTTCATATTTGCGCTTGACCCGTTCACCTGCAGAAACAGCACTAATAGCATGATGATCCGGAAGGACTGCAGCGGCCATCCTCTGATATACGGTAACCTTGCTGTCACCACTTGTCCTCTGCCATTCGGGGCATGTAGAAGTTAGTACAAATGAAATAGTATGTTATGATACATACCTCCCCCTTTTTCTGCTTGCCTAGAAGTACAATCCAGTTCTCGTTTCGCTCAATCTCTTCAAGTAGTTTCCATACCAAGTCATCAGTCCAAGTGACTTCTGGAATGGGGACCGGAGGTTGCTTCTTCAGGCGAGCCATGTATCTGACTATTCGAGGGAACTGTGGTTGTCCAAGAGCTAGATGGCAATGGGTGCAGTGGAGGTGGACAACATGGATGCCTCATTGATCGAGGCCGGGACATGATAAGGTCATATTATGTAATATTTAAGTTTATTTACATGGGGGTCGCACTTGGTGCGGTGCGGTGCGGTGCGACGTGCGGTGCGAACCTCTCAACTTTGAGCGTCCCTAATGTGTGGGGAGGAGCGATTGAGAAAGACGGTGTGAAGTGGTGTGCGCTATGCGTCTCATCCTCATTTGATTTGGACTAACATGAACACCGCAGCCTCAACACGTCCCAAAAAAATATGCGCGTGTATACCGCGTCAGGCTAGGATGTTGTAGAGGGACACGGCGTGCAGTATTGGGTCCAGTGTGGAGACAGAAGGTAATGCCACTCAGGCAGCATCCTGGGTTGACTATGAACAGAGCGAGCGAGGCTCCCTGCCCGGATGGTCCATGCAGACTGACAAGACTGGCCTCGGACAGAGGTGAGAGGAGGATCAAACCAAGCAATGAAGGGATGAGTTGTGAAGGGGATTAGTTTCTCAGTGCAAGTGCCCTGTAAAAGGACCGACCCAGAGATGGCACAACGCAAGTTCTACTTAGCTTGTGCCACATGCGAGACGGGCTATGCCGTCGAGACAGAAAATGGTCATATACGCGCTTGAACCTCCACCGTGAGACTAATCAGGGAATGTGGGTGGTTTTGGATCCGGGCTTTTAAGGAATGTTGTTAGACACTGATGGTACAGCATACGAGGGAGATAGGCACGGTGCGACGGTTTTAAAAAGCATGGAGTTGGGCGCAAATGTTCTAAAAAACTTGATGTGATAGTGATGGAAATTCATGGAATTGTCAGACTGCAACTAATACTATGAACGACATGGCTGCGCTTAGGTAAGCAGTGGCTGTACGTACTGAGTTGAGTGTGATCTCTGATGCTACCGTAGGTGCCCAAGATAACCAAGGGACAAGGAATGCACGCTGGAGCTGGATAAGAGATGACACAAACTTTATGAGAAGCGAGGGCGTGCTGTACTTGAGAGTACTACTCCTATGTCAGAAAACATTGAGCAAGGGCAAGGAAAGTCTGGATGATCGAAAATTCAATACTGGCGAGGACTCGGCGAGAGATCGTTCAGAGAAGCGGGGCGGATCTGATCGAAATTGATAGCCGGGGTACTATGATACGGGTCAGTGATAGCTCAGGCAGAGCCACCGTTGAAGTATTGCGTCATCTCTGACCTCGGTAAATCCTGAAAAAATCGCCCATGAGTCGTCCGAGTCGATCACCTCCGAAGCCAGCCCGGTTCTATTAGCATCTGTAACCAGCTGAGGTTCCGACGCTTTTGAATGAAGGAATGGATCGCGCGATCTTTACTACTGCCCAATTGTGTATATCGGCAGAGGCTTCTCCATGCCGCTAAAGCAGGCTGGCTCACCCCTGTGCACGAGCGAGTAAATAAGGGAATGTGTCGTACACAACAGCGCATTTTGCGTTCAGAGCGAATCAGGTCGTGTAAAATGTCTCCCGAATCCTCATTGGGTAAGTTTGGCTGATGCCAGTGCTAGGACATCGATCCCCGAGGATGGCTTTCAAGGGTCGAATTCATACTCGCACTTTGTAACCCCACAGTTCCGCATGGGTCCCACCACGGGTTAGCAATTAGCACTGTACCCGTACACATCACGGTGTTTGAACAATACCGTGCGGTCGAACAGTTGCGCTTCCTTAAACAGATCACTAGTACTTCCGGATTCATTTTGACCTATCTCACCGCGACACGGACTTTATGGTCTTCCTATCCCAGGAAACACACTCCCATCCGCACAGGGAAAGTACACCACAGATGACCCATTCCAGTAATAAGAACAAAGGCATAAAGAGCTAAACAAGGCGAATCACATCAGGTACATGGTAAGTACAATGACGAGAAATAGTTACTACATTTCATTCAAGATTGATCGTTCTTGTTATTCCGAAGAAAAGACAAGAAGAGCAGGCTAATCACGAATCCAGCGGTAAATATTGCCGCCAGAGTTGACACCCCAAACAACACCATCGGCACCCGCGCCAATATCGGCAAGGCCACCAGGGATCTGGACCCAAGGGCTGCTAACATTGCCGGTGAACGTGTAGATGTTCCCAGCAGAGTTGACGCCCCACACGTTGGTCTTCCATCCAGCGGAGATGGCAGAAAGTCCGCCAGAGACTTGGGTCCAGTGGTTGGAATCCCAAGTGTAGCGATAGATATTGCCGGCTGAGTTGACACCCCAGACCGAGCCATCCGCACCCGCACCGATATCGACCAGGACACCGGGAATCTGGACCCAGGGATTCTTGTCATCGCCTGTGTAACGATAGATGTTACCAGCGTCGTTGACGCCCCAGACATTGGTGGCCGATCCGGCAGAGATTCGCTTGAGAGAACCGGGAATATGGACCCAATGGTTGGCGTCCCAAGTGTACCGATAGATGGCACCGCTCGAGTTGACACCCCAGACGGTGCCATCTGCGGCCGCACCAATGTCGGTAAGGGCACCAGGGATCTGGACCCAGGGTTTGTCGTCATCACCAGTGTAACGATAGATGTTATCAGAGGCGTTGACACCCCAGACATTGGTGACTGATCCGGCAGAGATTCGCGTGAGGGCACCAGAGATATGTTTCCATCCAGTCATTGTGGGCTGTAGACTTGATGATAAATACTTCAGCAATCTAGACAGATGATAAGACTCGACGTGATCTACCTCAGGATAAAGCAGAGACTACGTGGATGTGAGTATATGCACAGGACACTCGTGAGCAGAGTTATGTACGCACGTTTAGGTTCGGTACTGTAGATGAGCAATGGGGGAACGGTGACCTGCCCATTGCGCTCACTTTTTATAGGGTCCCCGTAAACGAAATGAAAAAGTAAAACACCCCAAAACAATTTGACAAGAGATCCATTGTACGCCCTGATCATGAGCGATCCGAAGTCACCTCGACCGCGCCAGCCTTGGCTGCCTCATGTAGAACAGGAAAATGAATAAGGTACCTCGAAACTGATTGGCATCGGCCGAAACGAACGGGCGGAATTAAAGAACAGGATCCCACTTCGCGCGCTCCGATAGCACACCTTCCTGATCAGCAGTCATCTGGAGTCACCTGGAACGCACGGGGCCAGGGCCTTACCAATGTTAGGCAAAGAATAGGAGTAAATCGCCCAAAATTAATTGGCATAAGCGAATATGCAGACGGGAAGAATGGCGTGGCCTGGGCCCTGTGACGTACGCGACAGCGATCACACACGCCCGGAACTTTATATGTGCCGAACACATCCTGACTGATACAAGGTTTACCGGTTGGATCATGGCTTTGGAAGGAAGAAAGAGCCGAATCTATGGGGATACATATGCAATGCTGGTGTGGCGTGAGGGCCGATGCAGAGTCAGGGTCTGCGCTCACCTTGGTGTTGACAGAGAACCTGGCATACTCGGTGCCTGGAGGGCCGAGACACAGCAGTAGGCATAGCCGCATGCACCGCTGTCCCCCAGTCACGATCCTAACCCATCTCGCATGTCCCACAGTGCGCCAACGCTTCTTGTGCATGAAGAAAACGTCGGGCGACTCGACTGGTTCTCTTCCACCTCATCAGCAAAGCTCGGGTCTACGAGCACTGCAGGGATGCCATCATCTGTCTTGCCTGTCTCTCCGTCCACTCGCTGGCCCTCCAAAGTAGTTGTTGGTCAAGGAGGAATTTCCCCAAATGTATGCTAGACAGGCACTCGAATCGAGAACCGTCGTCATGATCTCTGCTGAACCCCGACGGCGCCGCCTCGATGCATCTCGAGAAGTCAATCTTAAAAGCCCGGATAAGCGTGGTGCAAACGAGGTTCATCCGAGGCAGTCTGTCTGAAAGCGAGAGTGAATCAAGCTCTCGCTGAGTTTCTCATATGCTTTAGTTACCTTGGTGAAGTTGACACCGACGGACTCGGAGAGCATCAAGATTGTCATTAACGTCATCATGGGAGATGCACGTGAGCCTGCGAAAGAGTACTTTAGGCGATGAAGCTACGGCGCATATCGACCTGTTGCCCATCAAAGCGATCAGGGCAGTGACATGAGATATCCCCCATTATGCCCCCCAGCTAAGCATACCATGACAGCCTACAGACAGGAAAGGCTATTCGAAGGGACCACGGAAACTTCCCAGCTCATGAGATACATACGTTGACTAACATTGTAGAGAAAGCCAACGTCAATTTAAGTTGCAGTGCATGAATGCAAGTTCCAACTTCAAGGTCGACAACCTGGGTCTTTCCTCACCAATGTCCGATAGCTGAAGCCTGCGACCCCCGATTAGTTCTCCCAGGCTCCCTCTCACCACCGTCTGTCGAGCGACATCTAAAGAGACGACCCTAGCTTACTAGCTTTGTTTATGTCTAGGAACACTCCATCTCATGTTGCGACGTGCGTGTGCAAAGAACTTGGTACATACTGTCATAATCGTTGAACATTTCACGTTCGACATGTGCCCAAGTTCGTACCCGTTCATCGACAGACAATAGTGTCATCGAATCAAAATCGCAGTGTTGCCCGGCAATTTGCAGATGGCATGCACATGTCCATCACATCAAGTCGTCTATCATAAGCAGTGGCCGCTGTGTCACTGTGAAGTTGTCATCCTCTGCGGCACTGTCATCGCTCCAAGCAATCATGTCCAGCGTCTCCTGCAACACCTCCGGCTCATGCTGCAACAGCAACTCATTTAACCTCACATCCGACGCCACCAGACTCCCAAAGCTCAGAACACTTCGAGCGAATTCCTGTGCGGTATGATGGATCGCGAACGTTTCGCTCCTTGCAGCGAGTGTCCCGACGAAAAGGGAGACGTCCAGAGAAGCGTTGGTCAGGTCGATCGTGCGCGTGCGCATTACTTGTCCACGCATCACGCTCGCTTGGAGCGTCGAATCTTGAGCGTGAACCGTTGCTCCAAGTGTGTCAAGATACCCGACCTGGTCGTTGATTCGTTGCAGGGAAGCGACGGCGCGTTGAATGCTTTGTTCACACTGCCGCGCATTTTGTTCCGCACGCGCGACCGTCCGTTCAGCTTCTTCAATCTCCTCATTCAAGTCGAAGAAATCAAAGACCTCCCCGAGACCAAACGTGAATATGTTCCGTACAACCTGATGGGCATGATCTAGGTCCAACGTCATGGAAATACAACGAAAATCATACCCGAGCCGATTCCATACTATCACGCTTACTCTCTGCAGAGTGTATGGTCTCTCTGGCTTCTTGAACATGTGCTTCGGCTATTGCTTGTTGCTCGCTAGGCAATCAATGTTTAATGTTGTATCAGAGTGTGTAGGAAACCTGCGGTGCGTACTGCCATATTCTACGTTGATATTCTGCCCCGTCTCGCAACGTGGCTGCTAGCTGAACCATGTCTCGGAGTTTCTCGATACTCTGTTGCGCTGTGGAAATCTCGAATGTGAAGTCCGTCGTGATCTACCATCCGTCCGTCGTGAGTCCAATTTGCGCAATGAGTCAATAGAAAACGCGAAAGACTCAGAGGAGCAGTGACACACCTCGGTGAACCTTCGTGTCAAGTCCCTCGCTTTCTCACTCAGCGATTGAAAATGAGCAAACACGACTCGGCTTTGTGATTTGCACGCATTTAAAAAGGGCGCGGGGGCTTGAATCTCTGCAAGCGCCGACGGCGGGTCGCGATAAGCCATCAAGGATGACATCCTCTGATCTTGCATAACCTGGTGAAGTGATTCGATATAATGAACTAGGGAGAGGAGAGCGTCCATCGCAGGAGCTGCGTCCTCCCTCAGAAGCATTTCGCTCTCGGATTCCAACGTAATCAGCAGCATTTCGAGCGATGCACAACGTGCCTCTGCATCCCTTATATCCCCCTGCATCATGGCAGCTTCCGATACGAGTGCACTGATCTGGAGCTGAGGGGCAAGAGATGAGTCCGCACTCCGAAACTGGCGTATACGGTGACCTACATCACAGGCTGCATCTTTCATTGATGCAAGCAGTACATCTGAGAGACAAAAAATCTAATTTCGGTTGGTCTGAATATTCGATGATTGGGTAACCGACCTTGCGGGAGGTGGTGAAGTGGAAGATTCCCCATGCTCTGAGCAATGGCCAGGACAAGATGTCGTATCACCCAGGAGTGGAGAGAATGAGCGAGAAGTCGTCAACGTCAAGGGACTTGAGCGAAATATGACTGTGAAATACACAGAAGGCTGCCTCACGCTCAAGGAGGTGCGTGACTGTGAAAGAAAGGAGGACCACCGGCTCAAATAACCTTCTATCCTCGATGAGGACGCGTGGTAGATGATTCACAGCTGAGAGGGTGGGAGTTGCCTGAATGATTGATTCCGGCGTTCACGAGTCCACACCCTGCTGTCAACTGAAGACGATAGATGTGACAATGCTGTAAAGGAAAGGGTTCTGGCAGCATGCCCCGCACGGACAGCGCACCGTAACCAAGCGGTTACCAGACTAGGCGCTGCTTCGCGAGGAACTTCGTCATAATGTGAAGACATTCAAGTTTGCCTCAAAGCACCTGCGCCCAAATGTTCCAGAAACGCGAGGCAAGACCGATCGGGCATAATTTGCCTGAGGAACAGAAGACGGTGCAAACCAGCGCAAAGAAGCCTGAGAACGTGTTGATGAGATCAAGCAACTTGCAAGTACACGACTTCGCTAGGGCCGAACTTAGCCGAACTTGAAGACAAACTTGGTTTGTCACCACATTGGTGGCCTCCACCCTCAATCAAATTCAATGACTGCTATGAACCCCGGTTTCAAGTTCAAGTTCAATATGGCTCCACCGTGACCCTAACAGCAACATGGTGATTGATCACAGGAAGCCTCGGCGTTCAAGCTTCAGCGTCAGATGTCCGTGATTCACGACTAGAATATAAACCCTTGGCCTCTCGGCGGCACCTTTCTGATCAACCTGTGGTGAACCCTATCACTTTACCTCGCGGAAACCGCCATGTACAGAGTGTCCTAGGAAATGGAAGCAGGCTCATGAAAATTATTTGCAGGGACAGTCACGAAAAGGTAGGTTCCCAATTCTTCGTTCATATAAGGAGCCGATGCACTGTGCCTCAATGGCCAGTCTCATAGCAGACGCTTCAGAAAACCGTTCTCGTCAACTTCTCGACATGTCGTCCACAGAGCTGGTCCAAGTACGCAATGCGGTCTCACAGATATCTAGGGGCAGAGATGTCAACGAAGACGCCTGGATGGTGTGCGTACGGTTCGTCTGTAATCGTGTTGTAACTAACATCTCGAACGGTTTCGTACTAGCATGTGGTGTAATACCAACTGGGGAGACCTCCTCCAACCCGCTCCACTTTCCATTGCCCTCCTTGGTTCACTCATGGTCATCGCCTCAAGCACAAACGATTTCTGTGTGTTACTCATGTCTACGTTGCCCCTCTATTAACCATCTTCGCGATTGCAGCTCTCGTCTCTGACAACAAGGCCATTAATTTCACGTATGCGAAG
Organism: Wakefieldia striispora; assembly: GCA_038090475.1. NCBI lineage: Eukaryota > Fungi > Basidiomycota > Agaricomycetes > Agaricales > Hymenogastraceae > Wakefieldia > Wakefieldia striispora. The sequence continues at coordinate 5,775 of JBBPMU010000162.1, read as the reverse complement.
TACCCCACCTCTTTCAAGACTTGCCTCCAGCAAATGGTGGGCGAGGGTTACAACGCGTTCGAGACGGCATCGCATGAAATGACCCGTATCAACAACGCGTCAAGTCAGTTACCGGAAGCCATAAAGAGAGCTGTGATGATCATCGTTCAGAATCAGTCCCCGGTCGAGGTCGAGTACTTGCTTCCAAATGCGCTCGATTCTGTTTCAGAGCTTGCCAACATATGCGTGTACGTATTTCTATTATGTCATCTGCCTTCAGGCCTATCAAGGCTGTATGGCTACTGACACTTTGAGCCAGACATGCATCACAGTCCTGTGAGAGAGCGTTTGTTAGGACATCCGGACTCGCTCAAGAGATCCTGGAGTGTACGACCCACAAGGTAGGCCTGATTTTCTGTGTTTACGGCTATTCGCAATTCACTGAATGGGACAGATCGGAAGCGTGGAGCAAATAGCTAGGCGCAACGAAATTCACCTCGGTGTCCTGGAGCGACAGGCCGAGCAAGAAGGACAAATGCTCAAAGAAGTCAAAGAGACGTCCGAGCTGATGAAAAAGGTGGGAGTGCCGCTGTGGTAGATTACCAGGACGAATGACTGAATACACCATCCAGTCGTATGCCACTGCGGAAGAAGAGTTCAAGATTGCTGTCGACAGTGTCCCATCTGGGTGCGTTTCGGCATCTCTGATAACGACTGGGACCAACGTGACCTCCCCGTTAGCTGGGATATCGTTGGCATGCATGTAGTAGAAAGCTTGACGAATGCTATTACAGCTCCTGTCAACGCTTTTTTTGGTACCGCCAAGGTCAAGAGTGATTATTTGCAAACTGGCTTATCTTCCGGCGCAGGTGGGCACACGCAGCCCCTTGGAGCAAAGTTGCTATGGTTTAAACGATTGGTGTACATGTACAGGGAAAACGACACAGCCGTCCGGGGCCACATTAAGCGACCCTGGTGTTTCTCTTGCACAACAAGTCCTTGGATTCGTTTCCGACCTCGGGCTCCTAATTTACGGTGGACCCGGTGGCAAACCTGATTGGGGTAATATCTATGGTAGGGTACGTATCCTGTACCGAAATCCCCTCCACCACGAATGTCTTATCGGTACCACCTTCCAGGATAACAAAAGTGGTGGTCTGTACGTCGAAGCGAGCTTGGAAAGAATGATGAACCGCCTTGACAAAAACAAGCCTATCTCGTCAGAGCTTCTTCCCATCATGGAGCAAGCTGTTCGAATCACCAAGAAGGTCAATAGCACGGCGAGGACCATCGAATGTGACGACGATAGAGTGTTCAATAAACACAAACCGGTGGTTGAGAAGATGATCAAAGACCTCCAGGGTATTGTAACACGGTGCAATCTCATTCTGCAGCAGACCGGGAATGTTGCGACTGGCCCTGGCACCCCAAAGAACGTCTTGACCAGTACCGGCTGCGCAGTACGCACATCTCACTCGCCGAATGTGTCGGTGTGACTAAGTGGCTTATACAGCAAGCTGCAGTCGAAACAGCGAAATTTAGGGTGCGTACACAACAGGCGTGGCGCTTCCAGTGATGACACACCTAACACTTTCCTAGGTCGACCAAACCCGTGCAAACCTCGAAGCTGCGCGAGAATCATACGACAGGGCATCTTCGCGTCTCATAGAAGGCCAACGTGAAGTCACAAAGACCATTGCAACTATGACGAAACTGTCCCTAGAGAACGCCACCTTGAAAGAGATCTTGCCTGTACTCATGCAAGCCGTCAAGGAATTCACAAGTATGACGCTTGATCCTACGTTTGCCTTCCTGCAATTCAACGTGGTGTCATAGCGCTGCGTGCCCAATTTTCGCAAATGACGCAGTTCTTCTGCAATGTCGCATCGCTCATCAATGACGTGATGAAACCCCAGATCACGTCATGGGTCAGGAACATCGAGGCGAACTCTAGGATGGTCCTCGCTGGGGTTACGCTTTCTGGTGGGTACAACGCGAAGGGGCAAGGCTGTTGGTTTGAACTGACGTGGCTGGCGGCAACGTCACTAGATTGGACACGCCATGCGATGTATGCTCAAATGATGGGCCCACTCAAAGTGAGCATGCTCGCCGAGCGCATTTCGCGTACCTACCTGCGCGTATCGGATCTGTATATCATGCCTGCTCAACGGTGCGCCACTTCTGTCATTCCCGGCTACGCGCCTGAACCCGAAGGATGTGTTGTGTTCTCTAGTGAGGTTGGACATTTACTTCAATTCCAAGAGGACAGGAGCGAGGACGGCAAGCGGTTATTTACGTGTATGTGTTTACTCGTTCCAGTTCGTGTTCCCAAACCAACGCATGCCGTGATCACATAGTCAAACTCGGTCTGGCCCAAGCGGCCATTCAAGAAAAGTCGCAGCTCGCGAGTCAAAGGATAGTCGAGCTTGTCGCCGAGGACCAGAGGGTAAGCCTGACGGTCGGGCCTTCACTTCCCAGGAACTAACGAGACGTGTATCCACTGATGATACGATGACACTGACGTCCTTGCTGGTCCTCGGTGTTTTAGCAATTCATCGCCGGGATCAATCAACGCTTGGAAAGGATACAAGGCACGGTCGGGCGCGCTCTGCCTGCGATCAGTGGACCTGGCAAGTTCCTGTTCTTTTTCTTGCTTCGCATCGCGTTGTCCGTGCTCTGGCCGTGAAACTCATTTGATCGCCATCTTTTTGCAGTTCCACGACAGATAGCGGATGTGACCGAAGCCCACGTTGAAGAGTTTGACCGCCAGAGACAGTCGGTGTCAGATGCAGCCCCGCCGTATGCAGTGGACGAGCTCATGTGACCTCTCGGATGTGATCGGGATCCTTGAAGTCCTTTCTGTGTTTCATACTACCCTTCTTTCGGCGTCGCAGATTGACGTCTACCCGATCCCTACCGAAGACTTAGACGGCGCTGTTCCACTCATTTCTGAATTTTTAAAATCGTTTCTGCCTTGTTACAAACATGTTGTGATGTTATGAAATACACGCTATTGGTACATGCCAAAAGCTTCAGAAGCGGTGCTTGGAGACGGTCGACCAGAACCCGACACCCTGTAGCCTGGCGATCTCGAGTTCGAGGGCGCTTGGCTGGCGACTGCCATCTGCACCAGCGAACGCTCCCGCACCCCAAGGCGATCCTGGCGAGTCACGCAAACACACGTCACCAACCCACCCGACACACAAACGATAGACAAACTCACCACCGTGGGCCTCGCTCAGGTTGGAGAACTGACCAAACGTACGGCTGTAACCGAGGGGGACATAGATAATGCCGTGGTGGGTGAGCGTCGAGAGCGAGCTGATGACGGTCGCTTCTTGACCACCGCCGGGGGTGCCCGTGGAGACGAAGACGCCCGCAAACTTGTCGGACAAGGCACCTTTGGCCCAGAGACCGCCCGTCCGGTCCCAGAATGCCTAGAGAAGAACACAGTCAGTTGGGGATTTTCGGATACCAGACACGTCTCATCTCAGCGCATCGGCTGACAAGGCCAACGGTAAACTGCGCCGGTAGAAAAGACGCAACAGGCTGTGGTTGAGCCCAGCCGAGCGTCCGCATAGGAGAACGAGGCACAGCGGGGAGAGACGACCTACCTTCCACTGTGCAGGGAAGTTGCCGAACCGAGTGGGGATACCGAAGAGGAAGGCATCGAATTCCGTCAGTTTTTCGGCCTCGATGACGGGGTAGGCTGGCTTGGGAGGGGCACCCATCTTAGCGAGGACTTCGGTGGGGAGAGTCTCGGGGATCCTGCAAATTCACGTATCGATCGGATCGGTGGTTCGTAATGAGAAGAGAGCGCGACGCACTGGTAGATGGTGGCAGAGCCGCCAGCTTCTGCGATGCCAGCCTTCACTGATTCGGCGACTAAAGGGTGCAAGGACGACGAATGTCAGAGAGTCCAGGGGCGTAGGCATGGTTGTGGGCTTACGTGTGCCGATATGGCCGTAGAGGGTGTATATGATGATGGCAACTCTTGGAGAAGACATGTCGGAGGAGAGATGTGATGTATGTAGTGGGGGGAAGGTTAACGATCGAGGGACAATCTAGCTGGTATTTGTACCGCGCAAGTTCGCGTCAGAAGTGGCGAAATGGTGTCAGAGGGGAGCAGCGGTGATTGATCGACTACCATGTCCGGCACGTAAAGGGCGCGATCATCTACATGGTACTGAACATGGTAAGCATGCACAAAAATGTGCATTTGGTACTCACGAGAACACGCGGTATCGGAGGACATGGCGGAAAACCGGAAAATGAGGTGAGGCTGACAAACCCTTATGCGGTATGCAGCAAGCTGTAGAACTGTCAAAGGTCGAAGCGCCGGATTGTCACATCCGTCATTTTTATTGTCTCATCGGCCCTATCACTTACGGCGAATCACTCATTTCGATGAGCAGGCCCAGCTCTCTGAATTGAAACCCAATATCAGAAAACAGATGATCGCCAACAGCGATTAAGCCTCGAGCAACTCACTAGTATTGGCTTCAATGTATTTGTCGGCGCGTCTTTTGAAACTTAGACGGCGACGTCCGGTGTCTCTGTCAAACAACACGCAGATAAGGACATTCGTCAGCTGACCATACTCGAGTTGTATGTAACTTCTAACCCCTTGCAGCCATCACGACCCATCTTCTTCCGGATCCAGACCTGATACAAAGTACGGCAGACAGAGTGTGCAAGTTGGGGGAAGGGTCAAGGGAGCCATGCCGAGATCTAGAGGCAAACATATCCCGGCGACGCGGCATACGTCAGCCAAGTTGCGCAATGCTTGGGTTGCATGGCGTTGGAGCTAGATAATCAAGTTTGTCATGAAGGACAAACGATTCGGTTGACTTGGCCATACTTGGCCGGTTCGTCGCACGCAGGCGCTGGCAGTACTACTTCCATTTGGTAGGTATGTAACCCTCATGACTTCAAGTTATGCTCTATTTCTGCCAGCTGGGCGGCTCTACGGTGGCTGGAAGCCTTTATATTGAAGTTCCAACTTGGATAGAATGACATAGAGCAACTTTCTGGCGTCATGACAATCCGGGCGTTGTTTTGCGTCTACGGTCAGTCCGCCGCGCTATGCCCGCTGCTCCTCCAACAGAGACCCCGGGCCTTCGTCTCGTCCGTGGTTCAAGTCCCCCCCTTTCCCGAATGAAAAGATGGGTCAGTCAGATTGACTCCTAACATTGGGGGTGACTTGGCCAAGGGTGTATTATAGAATGCCAGTCATCTGCGACCGAAGCTCCACCGATAACGTCGATGACATGCATACAACGGGTGTCCTTGGAGTGTGTGGGAACCAACCGCTCATTTGATGCACCTAATCATTCAGCGGTCCAGTCGTCAAGGCAGCCAACCCAAAATTGCTTCTCATTGTCACGTCCCTCTTTCTGATACACCACGAATTTTAAGTACGAGCTATAAATTATACATACATGAAGATACTTGATCTAGATGTTCATACCGGATTCGTTTTCAAAACTTGTTCTTGGAGACGATCTCCCAGAATCCTTGGCCCTGGATCCTGGCAATCTCGTGCTCGAGCGCGGTCGGTTGGCGGGACCCATCGATCCCGGCAAACGTGCCCGCTCCCCAAGGTGAACCTATGACCCTTATATTCACAAACCAACAAAAGAAAGGGTTGAGAACGCACCTCCGCGAACTTCCTCCATGTTGCTGAAGTGCTTAAAGGTGCGGCTGTAGCCAAGAGGGACATAGATGATGCCGTGATGAGTGAGGGTGGAGAGAGAACTGATGACGGTCGCTTCTTGACCACCACCCGGAGTGCCG